>JAYMFT010385505.1:0-20161 GCA_038088735.1 Panulirus argus | reverse complement strand
GTCGCCTTTTACGACACGCAGGGAATACGTGGGAAGTATTCTTTCTCCCCTATCCCCTGGGATAATATATATATATAACGTTGATGGGATGGCATTGATTAGGGCCTCAGCAGCCCGTGCCGTCTCAGCTAACATAAAAAAAAGGTCAACATGCGTAATTTGGTTTTCCCTATCTCGTGCTTCAGACACAAGCATATTACTATCATACTGAAGCGAATTTACCTCAGTTAATGATGAAAAAGAAATCCTTTACAATGAGACTACCACACTTAGAGTTCTAAACATAATCAAGGGCCATAGGGATAGCAAATAGTTCCGTTTGGAGTGTGGATGCCCAGTAACTGACACCTGAGTCCCAGGCTATCGTAAAAACCGTGAGTTCCCTTCACAACAATAGCGCTACCAGCAACACCAGTGGTGTGCTATAAGGAGCCACCTATATATATAGTCTGTGGGAGATTACGTTCAGTGGTCATGGTTTCAATGTGGTAACGAGCGTCATCATTTACTCTTACGGCAAACTCAGGATGTGTGGCCTGAATACAGGTTTTGGGAGAAAGGTGGGAATAATTATATCGAGGGGTTAAATTTCCCATGGGGCAAGATAGTGCGATTATTGTAACTAAAGGTAAAGTTCGTGAATACCAGACATTCCAATTCCATTTGCAGTTGCAGTAAGCCATCTGGATGGATGTCTCCCATTTGAGGATGTCCGGAAGACTTCTTCACGTGGACTGGCTTGCGCTTACCTGAATGTCCGGATCCCAGTATGAAGACTGATTTCAGTTATTCCATCTCTGATTCTAGGAATATCAAACTCTCTCCTCATATTTAGAATCTTTTTTACGTTAGAGAAGCCAAGAATGATTCTCATACCTTCATCATGTATTTTCTCAAGTTTTCTAAGCCTTTTCTCAGGTGTTAGAACAAGCAGAGGCGCAGTATAATAGGTCATAGAACGGATGTAGACGATAAGCATTATCTTAGCTATTCTGGCACCGGTCCCTAGCTGATGGCTGGGGCCAGCTACAGCTCTGAGTGCTCTAAGCCCTTCTCTACATTGGTTGTTAAGTCTAGTTATAACAGCTCCACATTATAAAAAATCTAAGGATTTTACATAATCAATCTGAGACCAATCATTCAACAGAATGTCTCTGATGGAAACTCCTCTTTTATGGGAAAGTCTGTTGAGGATTTTAGTTTTATCAGCGGAGATGACAAGCCTTCGCCTTTCACAGGTATTTGATTCCTGACTGAGCACAGTGGGTGTATTGTCATACCCAGAGGTGTTAATCATGATACCGTCATCATAGATAAGCGCAAACTTCAGCCCCTTATATCCATTTTAGTGAATTCATACAGGGTTACATGCCTACTTCCTACATTAAAAGCAGCTTTAAGGACAAGGTGTAATTGTACTCTGCATGGAGAGCTAAAAGGTGGTAATGCAGTGATGTGCAGTCTTATTGTGACTGAAACCATATGGACCTTCAAGAGAAATTGCCCATATGGCAGGCATCCCCAACAGGACCGTCAACAGAGGGATTCATTTGTTGCAAGAGGAGGGTTCTCTTAGAGATGGGCCTCGTAGTGGGTTAGGATGCCACTCGTGTATTTGGATACCACACAGGAGCAACCAAAGTCGTCTGCAGGCCAGGTTCACGAGGGAACTGAAGCTTCTTCGTCAGCCGTGAGCCACAAGACAAGGCATCCCTGAAAGCGGTATTCATTGCTACGTGGAGGCTTGGTTTTGCTCTCGATGTCTTGCAGCAGAACACCCCCCCCTCCCTCTTTTCTTTTTTCAGTGACCAACATCGCAGAGGCAAAGCATGTTCTAATCGAGGACATCTTGGGAAAGAAAAAATAAAATAAAATGAATAGAAAGCAGAAATTAACCATGGCTGCTCCGCAAGTGCTTGTAGAACTAACTCTTATCGGAAGAAAGGTTATATGAAGGGGGAAAAGTAAAAGAAGGAAGAGATTTCCACTGCTTAGCTGCGCAAGGGATGAAGGAGGCATCATGACAGCCGATATTCACTGGTCAGTGTTCATGAAGAAATTGTGGAAAGCAGCGGCCAAACGCGTGTCACGGGTCCAAATCTTTGGGTCTGGGACATGAGCAGACATTTCTACCTATATAATGCCTACAAAGTAGAGAGGAAATATCTCGGTGTACAGAAAAGGATGGTTGAAGGTAGGTAGTGCCAGGAAAATTAATGAGACGGAATGCTTCTGATTCAATTCTAGTTAGCAGAAGTAGAGGATGAGCCAACCCAGATGGGTGAGCAGTATTCCATACTGAGGCGAATAAAACCCCTGTAGATATTAAAGAGTAGCTGGCACGGAAAATAGTTACGGCACCTATACAACACACCCAGCTTTTCGGAAGCAGACTTGGCGATGTTAATCATATGGGACTTCCAGGAGAGAGAGGAGTACATGGTTATGCCCAACATGTCCTTGTTATTACAAGGTTGAATTGTGGTGTCTTGAAATTGATCAGAAAGAAACAAATAATCCTTAGAAAGATACATAGGGAGAAATTAGCATTGTTAAGTTTTACAAAATTGCTGCATCACTCCGAAATGCTATACAGGTCGGAACTCAGAGAGGAAATATAATCAGCACGAGAAAGAGACCGAGTATTGAAAAGTGAGGTGACGTATGTAAAATGCAATCACCAGCAAAAGAGTAAATACGGTTAGAAGTAGAAGAGAGAAGATCGTTCATTGAGAGAAGAATTGGAGGAGGTGACAGGACAGAACCCTGAGGGACACTACTATTGCTGGGACAGGAGGGCGAAGTCGCTCCACTACTGCGATGGAACGTCCAGAGAGGATACTGTGCATGAAAGCAAATAAAACCAGTGAAACCGAAGGAATGGAGTATAGAAAGCAGAGACTTATGCCACACCATGTCAAATGCCTTGAAGGTGTCGAGGGCAACAACAAAAGTTTCACCAAAATCCCTGAGAATGATTAATGATGATATGGTTTTCATGTTGTTAATATATGTCAGTGAGGTATTTGTCTAACCTCGAATCAAAAGGTATCTACAGTCGTTTCATTTACTACATCGGGGAAAGGCATGGGTGCCTGTCCAGTGAAGGCGGGAAGCGTACCTAGCTAGCGAGGAAGGGAGGTTTGCATGGCTGGTGAGGGCGGCAGAGATGCATGGCTGGTGAAGGAGGGAGGGGCACATGATCCATGAGGGTAGGATGGGTGTCTGTCCAGTGCAGGAGGGAGGGAAACCTGGCCAGTGGTGAGAGAGGGAGGGGTATTTGGCGAAAGTGGAGGAAGGGTACCTGGCCATTGAAGAAGACAGGGAGGGGTACGTGGCCAGTGAAAGTGAAAGAGAGGGGTACCTGGGCAGTGAGGGTGCAATGGAGGGGTGCCTAGTCAGTGAGGGAGCGAGGATGGATGAGGTAATTGGCCAGTGAGGGAGAGAGGGGTCAGAGGTCAGTCGACGATTAAGGAAGTGGTTCCTCGCCAGTGAGAGAGAGAAAGGTGCTTGGCTAGCGAGGAAGGGAGAGGTGCCTGGTCAATTAATGGTGGAGGGAAGAGTGTTGCTAGCGAGGGAGGTGCGCCTGGTGAGTAATGGGACTGGTACCTAGTCAGTGAAGGAAAGACGGGAGAGTATCTGGTCAGTGAGAGAGGGATAGAGGATTATCGGACCAGTGAGGGATGGAACGGTACCTGTTGAGTGAACGAGGGTGAGAGAGGAGCCTAGCCATTCAGTAAGGAAGGGCGAGCGGTGTATCTGCCAGTGAGAGAAGATTGAAGGGGTACGTTACCAGTGAGGCAAAGTGGGGTGCTTGACCGAACATGGGTGCATTTCCTTTGCCAGCGGTAGAGGTTAAGAGTAACTAGCGAACGGGAGTTGTGGGGCTCTGATATGTAGAAGGTGGGAGGATGTAAGGGGAGGAAAGTGGGTATGTGGGAGAGAGAATAGGTCTGTGGCCCACTTGGGGTGCTACAAGTGTTAGTAGGGAATTGTGGTCCACGAAGGTGGGGGAAGGAGAACTCTTGGTTGCCTGGCTACCACCAAAGCACCACAGCCGGCGTTGGTGCCGCCTCCCGCCCACCACTGCTGGCGTGTCCACTGACCTGCGGAGAATTGGGGGAGGAGGGTTTAGGATAGGGCAACGGTGTTGGGGGTTCGAAGAGAGTGAAGCATGTGATGCTCATCCTCCAGGTCACAAGCACTTACTTGAACCAAACATTTGATCAAACAGATGGCATATCCAAAGTGATGAAAAGGCAGGCTTTGCTGCACCTCCCACACAGTGGATATATTCCACTATTGAGACATAAATATCTAGCTGTTCCCACCTACCTTTAGCACTATAGGTAAATCACAGAGAAATTCCTGTGGCTGACGGTGAGTATATGAGTGTATATACCATGGGAATATGTTCGCATGTATATGTATGTGACTTTGTATGTGCTTGAGTGTGAGTTTACATAAGCACAGGGGGAGTGACTGCATATGTTAGTACACCATCGAATGAGTATAGCTGTGTGTATACACCCTGGAAGTCAGAGTATTTGCTCTTATATACCCTGGCAATTAGTGTAAGCTTGTATGTACCATAACGGGGAGTGTATGAGTATCTACAATTGTGTGAGTGAATGTGACTACGTATTGGATATGAGTAGTTTAAAGTTGATTCGCCTCGAATTTGAGTGTGCGTGTATATTATGTACAACGGCAGCAACTTCATTTGTGCACGTACCACGAGAGGGACATCATATTTTTTTGTGAGTATGTACCATAGGAATGAGTGCATGTGAGCAGGTACCACAGCAGTGAATGTGTGTATCTCAAGTGTACATGTCTGTATGTACCGCACGGGTAAGTGTGTGTGTGTGTGTGTGTGTGTGTGTGTGTGTGTGTGTGTGTGTGCGTGTGTGTGTGCTTCGTGGTGTGTAACTACCTCCATTGATCGACCGAGTCACCAACTAGCGCCACCAAGTGCAATATTTACAACAATGTTTTATGTGAACAGGTGGTTCTCAGGAAGCTACAAGCCTTCCCACGCTTCCCTACTCGCTCCCCAGCCACAAGCCTTCCCACTCTGCAGAACTCGCTTCTCAACCACAAGCCTACCCACGCTACCATAATTGGTCCCCAGCCACAAGTCCTCTTATATTGCATAACTCGCTCCCTAGCCACAAGCCTTCCCATGCTGCCCTACTTGCTTTCTCCCTTAATAGGCATAAGCCTTCTGATGCTGCACAATTTGCTCCCTAGCCACAGACTTCCCCATGCTATCTCACTCGCCTTTCAGCCGCAAGCCTTCATATGCTGTGCAACTCGCTCCCCAGCCACAAGACTTCATAGCATACACAGCTCGCTTCCCAGGCCCACGCTCCTGTAATCGTCCCGCAGCCACTAGCCTTCCCATGCAGCGATACTCGCTCAACAGCCATCTACCCTACCATGCTGCGCAAGTAAACCCCTGTCAACCCCACCTCATTTAAAATGATGAGATTTGATCACTTTCTCAAAGAAAGCTTAATAAGAGCTTATGTTAATTTTCAATTTTGTGATTATCATCAATATTTTTGTTATTCTATAATGAAATATGAACTATTTAGGTGATTTCTAATTCAGACTAGTTTTGAGAAAATGAATACGTAAGACCTTTCAGGTAAGAATAACTCTGAGGGATATTCACCGTATAACGGAGGAGTGACTTGCCTTGAATGAGAGAGCAGAAGTGTGACGTGTCTTGAAGGAAGAATGATAGAGATCTGTCATGTTTGGTCACGATGAACTTAAATCAATCACCATATTTACCTTGTAGGTAACGCCTAACGAAAGGGAGACATGTACTGAGTAACCCAAATCTCTCACGTTTGAGTCACGTTAGATTCTAGTTTATCACCAAGCCACAGCGGGTCGCCTCCTCCAGCCTAATTCACGTCTCCTCACTTCACCTGTCTTGTGCTATATGGACAGTCACAGTAAACGTACACACTAAACCTACACTGACTTTTTCTACAACACTCGTCCCATCACACTTCACCCTTCATCCAAACCTTTACAGCACACTCATAGCCTAATATCACACTTACACCACACCCCAAGAAATTCATACTAATCATACTTAAACTACATATTCACTCTCATAATGCATCCTCATAATACGCCAATAAACTTACAGCAGTGACGCTCACACTATAATTACACACCTCACAAAGCTAAGTCTTCAAGCACAGCCACATCCTCACACAAAATATACACCCTCATATTGACAGCCACATCCTCACACCGCAGCCACACCAAGGGAATAGAAAATGCCAAATGTCATACCTGCCTATATAAGAAAGGAGAACGGAAAGAGGCACTGGTCTCACCGAAGAGTGTGGCATGTAAGGTTCTGGAAAATATGGATGAAAAAGAGAAGAATGACTTTCTACTGAGGAGAAATTACCTAAGTAAGAGACAACGCTTTTTCAGGGAAAGGTCATTAGCAACAAACCTCTTAGATTCTTACGAGAGGGCGAGATCTGTCTTGGATGACAGGAGCGGCTCGGTAGATTGTTGTTTCTGGACTGCCAGAAAATAACATTTGATGTTACCCAGGTGGGAGCCTGGTTAAGACGCTATCACCAGGCAGGAAAAAAGGGAGACTCCCTGATGGATAAAAGATTATCTTTGTGGAAGGAAACAAAGAACGCACGTCAAAGGAGCCTTCTCGAAATAGGTGGATGTCACCATTGGAGTGCCGATGGTTTCTGTAATAGGCCAATACGCTTCTTGATCTACGTAAATGACGTGCCAGAGAGTATGAACTACTGCCTGAATATGTTTGCACATAATGCAATGGTTATGACGGAAGTAAAAAGTGAGGACGATTGCATCAGATACTCCAAAGCTGGCTAACACAGTATGAAAGTTCGACCCAAGTAAATGTAAGGTAATGAGGATGGGTCACAGCAAAAGAAATTCTCGAAATGATTATCAGCTGCAGGAAATCAACTGCAGAAATCAGTGTGTGATAAGGAATTGGGAGTCGACATCGTCCTGACCTGTTAGTTCATTTTCTGTTTTTTGTTTCAATACTTTATTTCTTGATAGAGGAATCGGTGATATTGTACCCCCGTAGAACATCACCAGAAGCATCTGACAAGTGTCGAGAGTCATGACCTGTCTCCTAGCAGGTACTGGAATTCCATTAAGTTCCCGTACAAGGAAATATTCAGGAATCTGTTCGCGTCCCACATACGACCAACATTAGAATAGGTTTCTCAAAGTTTGGTCACCGCACCAACGAAACACAAAGGCCAAATAGAAAAGTCCATAGGAGATCAACATTGATGGTACTAGAATTTAGAGAGATGTGGCTCAAGGAAGGGCTAGAGGCCTTAAATTTGTCCACCTTGGAAGAGAGAAGAGTTAAGGATGACCTGATCACAACCTTTAGAAATTCAGAACAAATTGATGACACAGATAGTGAAAAAATTTTCGAGAGATGTAGTGATCGAGCAACCACAGTACATAACATAACATTAAGAACCTTCCTAAGAGTGATGTGAAGAGCTAATTCTATATCATACGAGTGGTGGATGATTGGAACAAAATGGTTAATGGCATGGTTAATGCGTACAGCATACAAAAATTTAAAAAGTTCTGTGGTCATAGAGGATGTTAAAGAGATGGGGCCCAACGAGTGTAAAATTTGTCTCCCCGTACAATACAGACAGGGAATTACAAATGATGACACAGAAAGCCACACCCTTACTCAGAACCAGACCATAATATACAGCCACACCCTCACACACAGCCATACTCTCACACCACAACCACACCTTCACCCACACAGCTACACCTTCATACGAAAGCCACACCATCCCACACAGCCATGCCGTCCCATGCAAGCTACGCCCTCATACCACAGCCACACCTTCACACCAAAACCACGCCATGTCAAACAGCCACACCCTCTCACACAAGGCCACATCAAAACACACAGTCACACCTTTACACCACAGCCACACCATCCAACGCAGCTACACCTTCACACCACAACCACACCATTTCATACAGCTACACCCCTCACACAGGGCTACATCATTCCTAGCAGCCACACCACACCATAGTCACACTCCCACACCAAAGCCACATCCTCACACAGAGCCATAGTCTCACACCACAACCACACCCTCACATAAAAGTACATATCTACACGCGATCCAACCCAACCTTTTTCCTTGAAGTCTTTCTGCCGTCGCTTTGTGGCTGTCACACACCTGAATGATCGATGGCTACACACGAGCTGGTGTAGTACACCCAGGGGATCAATGGTTCAGCACAGGACGGTAGAGTACATTCACTACACTGGCTCAGGCTAAACCCACCTCCCCGGCCCCAGGTAGGGAATGTGTCCGCTAATGTATTAACAGGACGGAGCAGCCACGTGAAGGACTGAGGTGAGGAACTGACTTGAATGTACCGCGTGATCACTTGTTGTGTGTTACGGTTACGAGGAGAGAGTTTTACACTCGTGTTGCCCCACCTCTAAACCTTGTATAAATGTACCATGCTAAATCTTATGTGTGCAGACACAAGACACACACACACAAAAAGCATAAGCCACAAGCCATTTATTCCCGGATGGGAGAATAAAAGTCTGGGATTGCCTGTGGGCCGACAACCGCGCCAGGGATTCAAAACCATACGGGCCTAACACCAGGCGGGCTCGCACTGATTCATGGTCAGTAACGCTAGCCACTACACCACGAAGGCCCGTGTGTGTGTGTGTAATTCCCTATTAGTAATTATTTATTTGTACTGTATGGGGAGGAAGTTATGTACTCTTAGGGCTCCATCTCTTGAACAATATGTGTGCCTAAAATCTATGTATGTTGTCTGCATCAACCATGTCCTCAGTCATTCTGTTCCATTCATCCGCCACTCTTTCATTATAAATGTACTTCTTTGCATCTTTTTCAAGTATTTTGCTTAATTTCACGTTCCATATATGTCGTGTGGTTGCTCTCTCCCTACATATCTCTAAGAATTGTTCAATGTCCACCTCATAGATCTGTTTTATATATCTAAAGGTTGTGATCAAGTCACCTTTCACTCTTCTCTTTTCCAAGGTGGACAGATTTAAAGCCTTTAGCCTATCCCTGTTGCCGTCTTCTGGACCTTCTCTATTGGCGTTTTTTGCTTCTTCAGGTGCGGTGACCAAACTTGAGGAGCACATTCTAGTTTGGGTCTTCTGTTGGATATGAATAACTCGCTGAATATTTCCTTATACATATACTTGAAACCTATTCTGATGTCTGCCGCAGAGAGCTCGTTCTCTTAACTATATTCTTCGAAAATGGGACTCTGTCGACAGGTTAGGGACGATGTCGACTCCCAAGTCCCTCTCACACGTGAAATCTTGAAGATTATTGTCCTGTTGTCATTACTTTCCAGTTGTCTGGGCTGAATTTCATCAACCGTATATCAGACAAACTTCGAAGTCTGTTTAGGACCCCTTGTAAGTTAATGTAGTCCTCCTCGCCTTTCACTTCTTACATAACACTTACATCATCTGCAAAGGTATATGTATTCAGACAGGATTCCATACCTTCAGGCAAGGCATTTACACAGATTTAGAAGAGTAATGGTCACCAGGACAGAGCCCAGTTACACCCCGCTGCGACCCGCTTGGAGAAAGCTCCTCTAACATGCGTCCGTTATTCTCTCCCGCTGAGGTAATCTTCTATGCAGTGAAGGAGTTTGCCGCATTATTCCTGCCTGGTGATACAACTTCTTGATCAGCATTTTACGTGGTACAATGTCAGTTGCCTCTGACAGTCCAGATATAAACAATCCACCCAGCCTTCTTTTTTTTCTTTTCAAAGACTGAGCTCACTTTCTCGTAGAAATCTACGAAGTCTGTTACACATGGCCTCCTTTCCCCGAAACCGTGTTCTTTCTCACTAGGTAACTTCTCCTCTGTAGAAGCCATCCATTTGCTTTGTGATTATATCTCTCACAGAACCTTACACTCATGAGTGAGATCGGTTCCTAGCTCAGCGCTTCTTCCCAGTCTCCATTCATGTAAGTAGTTATGATGTTCGCTCTTTTCTATTCCCATGGCACTCTGCCTGTCACCAGCGACATTTTGGACAGTATTTCAAGAGATCTTTATTGCGTATCTTCACGCATCTTCGTCACATATGATGAAACTTCATCAGGATCATGAGCCTTTAATTACACAGTCATTTATGTCTTTTCTAGGCATCTTAATGTTTTCTAAGACCTCACCTTTCCAACCCAGTGGTGCATGGCTATAGTCTCTTCCAATGTGATAACATCATTCGGTTTGTTATTCAGTTCCTTACATATCCCTACATCATCTTAAGAAATTCCACCTTCTGAATCCATTAGCCTAATTAGCTGCTGTTTAACTAACAACCGACTCTCGATGAAACTATGGAAAAGTTACGGATTTTCTTTTGCCTTGTCCTCAATATTCTTTTCACAGTTTCTTTGTTCTTCCTTTCTTATCCTGGTATAATTGATCCTTGCTGTGGGTACGTGTGTGTGTGTGTGTGTGTGTGTGTGTGTGTGTGTATGTGTTTTGTGTATGCATTTACTTGCTTGTGTAATAAGCTATATGTATCCACCTATTTTTACCTTAAGAGGAGGGAGTTTTCAATTGTGGGGCCCATATCATGAAACATCCTCTACTATCACAAAACTTCTTAGACTTATATATATTGTCGATATCGACCGTGATCATCTTTTTTGATTCATTCCATTCACCAACCACTCTCATATTATAAAAAAAAATTCTTTACATTTATTTGGTAAGTCACTTGTTTTGATTCATGCAAAGCTCTTTGGCTACCCTATCTCCGCATCTTTCGGAGAATTGTTCACTGTCTCAGTAATCAGTCTGGTTCAGAAACTTAAAGATTGTAATCAGGTCACCCCTCGCTCTTCTTCCTTCCTAGGTGGGCAAATTCAAGGCTTCTAACCTTCCTATATAACTCAGCTCTCTTAATTCTGGTAGCATTTCACCACGTCTTCTTTCTTAACCAAACCCCTTTCGATACGTAAGAGATTCACCATCTCTTCTCTCTTCACCAAACCTCTTTCGATTACTCTCTCACTTCGTACACCACCCCAACCCCAAACACCCTACATCTGCCACTCTGTAATCAAACTCATTCAATAGTCCTTCAAAATACTCACTTCATTTCCTTCTCATCTCATCAGTGCCTGTTACCACTTCCCCATTTGCCCCCTTCACCGATATTCTCATTTGTTCTCTTGTATTTCCCTCACTACTAACCTCATTCAAAATATCTTCTCATTCCCCCTGAAGTTAATTGACTCTCGCTCACCCCAGCTCTCCTTTACACTCTTTTTCAACTCCTGTATCCTCCTCTTGACCTGCGGGTACCTCTATATCTTCCAGTCAACTGGGCTCCTTCCCTATAAGTACCGCCGATACACCTATTTTTTTTTTATTTTAGTATCAGCTTTACTTTGTCATTCCACCATAAACTACCTATTCTCATTTGTCCACCTTCCACCTTACGCATAGCACACATTTAAACGCAATTGCCAGCACCATTTTCCAAAATATCTCCCATTCCTCACCCACTCCCCTAACTTAGTTTACTCTCACGATTTGCCATTCTACACTTAATTTCTTTTTCAAGCTCACTTACTTTCACCACTCTCTTCTCAACCATAATGTTTTACTCTTTTCTGAAATCCTCTACAAATTTTCATCCTCGCCTCCAGAAGGTGATGATCAGACATCCCACCAGTTGCCCCTCTCGGCATATTTGCATCCAAAAGTCTCTCTTTTACACGCCTGTCAATTAGTATGAAAGCAAATAATGCCCGCTCGCCATCGTTTCTACTCATATGGTACGTATACTTGTGGATGTCCCTTTTTTTAAATCAGACATTCCCAATCATTAGTCCCTTTTCAGCACACAACTCCACGAGCTTTTCACTATTTACATTAACATTAAAGAATACCCCATGCTCCACCAATTATACCCTTAAGTAACACATTATTCACTTTCGCATTTAAATCACCCATCACTAATTCCCGGTCTCTTGCATGGAAACTGCTGACACACTCACTCAGCTGCTCCCAAGACGCTTGTCTCTCATGACTTTCTTCTCATGGCCAGGTACATAAGCACTGATGATTACCCATCTCTCACCCTCCACTTCCATCACTACCAAAATCAAGCTGGAACTTACTTCCTTACATTTTATCACACACTCCCATAACTCCTGCTTCAGTAGTTGCAATCCCTTCCAGAGCTTTTGACCTCACAACAACCACTGACTGTAGACATCCCCAACCCATTCTTTCCTTTTACACTTGAGCTTTGTTTCACTTAGAACCAGAACATCCAGGTTCCTTTCTTCAAACCTGCTACCTACCTCTACTTTCTTCTCGTCGTGATTACATCCACATACATTCAGACACCCACTTGGATAATTCTGTTCCTTTTTCTTTGAAAATGAAATATAAGATGGGGAAAGGGGTCCAGCCTCCCTCACCCACCCTTCTTAGTCACCTTCTACGACACCCAGGGGTTATGGAGGTAGAACACTTTCTCCCCTAACCTATGTCTAGGTACGTTTACTCACACCGCAGTGCGCATGATTTAGAAGAGTATAAAAGCGTTCATGTTCAATGGCCATAAGTAATGCCTTATCACCCAGAAATTACCAAGTTGTAAAAGATAATAAAACGTAACTTCCACTCGGTGGAATGATGGGCTATCGTCCATGGCGCAACTCACATGACTGACGCTACCTCCTTATTCTCACTAAGAATCTCCTACTCGGGCGATACCTTCAGGGTCATACTGGAATCCATCTGATCTTATTAACAGATTACCTGACATTTTTGAGTTATTTCTGGGTAATTTCATTCTTCTAAATATTTCCTAAAGGATGGTTGTGATGAGGTGTGCACCTAAGTCGTTCTCCTTCGTGTGAACACGAAACTTGTAGAAAATGGGTCCCAGTCATGTCATGTCACAATGCTTGGCTTACTGCTCAATCAATTGACTGCCCTAGTGCAGTGACCTCGTATTTAGGACAGTGACCTAAACTTCAAGGACAGCGGCGTAATCTTAAGGGCAGTGTCCAAGTCAGGGAAATGACCTAGACCTCAGGGCTGTGAGCTAGACTTCAGGACAATGTCCTCTCCATTAGGCTCCTGCTGAAAAATCTCACATGCAGCTGCTATACAGATGAAGCAGATATTTCCTCTGTGGAAAGATATGTAACAAAACTGTTATTCATTATTTTCAATGTGATAATGAAAACGGCGTGGGAATTTTGTAAAAGAATAAAAGAATATAATCTTTTCTTTCGCGTAAGGAATAATTGTAGTAATGAAGGCGTTTGTATCTTATATTGTGCGGTGTTAGAGATGATAATTTCTTCTATTACTACTAGATTTTAAGTGAGGAAAAAGTGGACCTTTCCTCATTGGACGTGTTGCTATGAGTGGAAAGGATTCCAAGACAACTACGACTTCGCTTTTTACAGGTATTTCTGATAGTCACTGTTGATTGAATGAAACTGGAATGGCGAAAGTCTATGATATTACTATTTTTGTATTTTTTCTTTTACTTTCTTTCATTCTTATTCACCGTTTCCCGGGTTAGCAAGGTAGCGCCATGAACAGATGAAGAAAGGCCCCATTCGCTCACATCCATTCTCTAGCTGTCATGTGTAATGCACCGAAACCACAACCCCATATACAGAATGTAATGAATTAGATTTTGAGTGCTCGGGAACTGAGCATGCAGAGGGGTGAAAGGCCTGCGCGGGATAGAGAAAACTGGAGCGATGTGGTATATAGGGACCGACGTGCTCTCAAGAGACTGAACCAGGGCATGTGAAGCAATCGGAGGAAACCGTGGAAAAGTCTGTGGGGGCCTGGTTGTGGATAGGAGACTGTGATTTAGGTAGAAAGCCAAATAGATAGATAGATGGATAGACAGATTGCAGATAGATAGGCAGACAGACAAACAGACAGATAGGTAGAAAAATAGATAGGAAGAAAGATTTACAAAACACTGTAAATGATTACCTATCGTATAATAAACATCTAGGACGTACCTTAGCCTTCGAGTCCTTTTCGTGAATAAACTGTAATCTGACTGACAAGTATACATTCCTCGCATTCCTTGTACCTGACGTATATCAGCCTTATGAATAATCTATTCACATGTACTCGGGCGCCGGCTTTGGCAGAGTCCCACTGGCTCCCATCGTCCAGTTCGATAAGACCATAGTCGAATCCACGGATTCCTGGACCCCAGATCCGGCATGCCAGTCACGAAGCCACGCTTGCGAACGCCTTCACTCAGCTGTCACCCTGGGTACACAAGTGGTCATAGCCAGCAGCCAAAACCACTCACTCACCACAGCAATCAGCTACAAGCAAGCACGTACTCTCCATGAAAAGCGGCCGCAAGCACGTCCTTACCACAGCAGGCAGTTACAAGCACGCACTGACTACAGTAAGCAAATACAAGCATGCACCCACCACAGCAGGCGTGTCGCCGAAAGCAGCTAAAGCAGGTGTAGCTGATAACTAAGCACTGTGTCAGGGGCGACCGACCACTGGAAGCAGCAATGACGAAAGTTGTATCGAAGACCCCAGCTGTTTTGGGCCACACTGTGGTCATATTTTGTGACAAAACATTTAGTTTCATGATAAAAGAGGAGAAAACAAATCTCTGTCAGTGTTCCCTACTAAACTTAAGAATCCGCGTCTATCGTATGTACTTGGAAGATGAGCTGCTCAGTCTTCGATGACTTTAATTCGGTTCGCCTTTACATCACTAGCTGAGTGCGCTACGTTAGTAAGATGTGCCGAAAACCCTCGGTGTGCCATTTGACCCCAGGCTAACTCCACCACCTCGAGTTACTAAGGAAACTGTCCACGTCCCACGGCATGTCACTTCAGGATCGACGTCAGCGGTACCGCCCAACTTCCAGCCAATGAGGGCATCTGCCAAATGGGACTGCTAGATATCAAAAAGCGTGACGTGTTCACGGGGGCTGTGACGTCACCGTCGGCATGTCTTACTCTTGGCCAATGGGACACGCCTTAGAAGAACTCACGCTTTGCCATTGGACGAGTGCTGGTAGCCCGAGTGGAGCGATGCAATGCCCCTGGTGGTATTTTGTCCTCCACGGCCCATCGTCGACCACAGTGGACATATGCTTGAAAAGGATTGCGTCAATAAGGAATATTGCTCGATACTGCAACTGTCCTGTGACGCTGTGCAGGATACAAACAGTGGAACATTCGTGACTGGGTGTTTTTGTGAAGAAGTGTCCGTGATTCGATACTTTGTGACGTTGTTATGATGTTGACTGAATTGTGACATGACAAACATTTTGATATTTGCCGCATTTGTTTATTTCACTGATAACGTTCATGATATAGGAATATTTTGATCATATCAGGGCAAGTGTTATTTGTCCAAATGTTAACAATGAATTTACTAGTTCTTCTTTTGTGGGTGATTGTGATTGTGTTTATGGTATTCCATGAACAAACAAGCCGACATGATACCACCATCTAAAGTTCGTTACCTAAAATCTTCAACAGTGGCATTAACGTATTTCTACACTAAGAAAATAAAGTCACACAAACTAGGATAACACTGAGGTAAAGAAGCTATCGCCTGTTCTTGCTATTGATACCTTAGCATCTTCATCACAGACACCAGTACCAAACCCCTGCCGTCACTACTCGTATCGTACACACACACACACACACACACGCACTGATAATATACTCAGATTTACAAGTATAGAAGATTCCCATAGCATAATACACTCGTTTTCTTTACGTTACTGGCTGCCCTCTTGGCTTCACCTCACCGAACTGAAAAATGAAAAGAATAATCTTTGTGATCAAGGGGCCAGACACTATATCAGTCTAACAAGGGATGACAAAAAATATTAAAAAAGGTCCAGTAAGAATGTTGAAAAACCGGGGGCCAGATCTCTTTATACAAATCCAACGTTATTGACCTGCTGACACGCCGAACAGGTTTAAGAAAGTAAATTTCTGTTAAAAACCAACAGATGCTGAAGTCACTGTGACATTCATCCACTTACAGCGGCTCCGGACTTTACCCTTATGAGCGCCGACCGCAAGACCTCTAACCACTTTCCATCAGTACAGACAACCACTTGCTGCGTTCCCATCAAATAACCATTTTATCTCTTTCTTTTGTTCAACAGATCAAACGAATCACACTTTTATGCACTATTACGGAACCACCTGATAAATGCAGTGGGTACAACATGAATTACTCCTCAGAGCAGGTGTAAGACACAGACTATCACAGTCAACACAGGTAAAAGGATATGAAATCTGTACAGGTTTGTTAGGTGCTGAGGCTTCCCACTCCCGCGGCTCGTCCGTGGTTTAGCAAGGCTCGTGTGGGTAGAGTCGGTGCAGGAATCGTTACTATACAACATCAATGAGCCTAGTATGACGGCCATGGAATGTACTATTGGTCCTTGTCCCTGAGGTGGACAGCTCACTTCGCCCAGTAGTCGATATCGACGACTGAATGCAGTCACCGTCCCCGATAGGTTTTCTCTGTCGAGCCTCATGAACTACAGTAATCAACAGACAAGAACCTGAAGGAGATTAATAGAACTGATCTTAAATAGGGTGGTAGGTCAACTTGGGTAAAACAAATTAAGCCGGTGTTTGCATCTTCAGTCCCCTAAGTTTCATTCTTCAAGGTTCTATTTGCATGTCAATATTCAAGTTTGATGAACAATTTTTTTTTTTTTAAACACTTTGATACTCTAAGGAAGTACGTTGGTGGCGTGACTAGATGCTACTGTGACGTCAGAAACTTCTGGTCAACTTTTCAAAAATGTAAAGTTGGTTCTTTCAGAGATCATGGGAAGCTAAATCGAAGACTAACGTATCAAATGCTCATTTTAAGAAACAGTTGAAATGTCTGTGACATATTTCAGACGAAAAGGAATATTGCACCTGAAGACAAGGCCAGAACCATAACAAAGTTACGTACTCCTAAAACAGTTGATGATGTCCGGTCTTTCATAGGATTAGCAGCTCTTTAAGGTGCGCCAAAGCGTTGACGAACTAGCTTAAGAAAGATCAAGAATCTTTTTGTGGGAAGCTCAACAGAAGGATGTTGAAACTCTAAATTATGCTTTAACCTTAGTCCCTGTTCTCAGGTTTCCCACATTGTGGGTTATTACTAACTGCATATGCAACGAATAGTGATTAGAGCGCTTGGACTCTAGAGAAATGATATAGGGGTTCTAGATTCGTGTATTGACTGACCAGGCTTTGATGGTGGCGTTGCTTAAGCGTAGGAAGCACAGAGGTAAGCTAGTTAGATGGTATCAGATCATACAAGAATAGCAATATCTCCGTGCATTTGGCAGGGGATACTTACAGTGGCCGACGCGCCATCCAGAAACGTAGCCTTAGTACCGACAGAACTTAACAGCCAGGATGCAGAAGAAATTACAAAGTCTCAGCTTCGTGACCAAGAGTACTCCTCCCCGTTACGTTGTACAAGGTCAGCCCCAATAAGACGAAGATACCTTTGAAAGATCTCATTATACGCGCTGATGTGTTGTACAGGCGTACAGCTCTTATGGCAGATGGTTTCCACCGAAGCGAATTATTGCTTGGTTCTACACTTGATGTGCTAAAATTAGTACATGGCGATTCAGGCAACGCAGATCCAGGTAAAGACATGAATCTTTAGCAAATAGGGATGACGTGTGTCTGGCCATGGATGGCTAAGAATACTATGAAACGTGTGGCTAAGTTTTATTCACATGCTCCTCATAACAGGCGTTTCATCATCATTCCAGTGTTGACACTTCAACCTGAGCCTTCTTGGAGGATGAGCACTCCCCGCTTGGCATCTTATTCTGTTCCATCTTTTAGATATTGAAATACAAAAAGGGAGTGGAGTTCTAGCCTCCCGATCTCGCCCTTCTTCGTCGCCTTCTACGATACGCAGGGAATCTGGAGAAAATCGCTTCCTCTATTCGTTTAAACGTTTCATTTCATCCATCGGGTCAGTGTGAGAAGACGATTGTAACATGTAACACCAGACGAAACCTTCACCAAGTGCACCTGTAGCAACACGACGATTTCCTTTATTTACCTGCGTAACACTGAGCTGAAAATGTCTGTGTTAAAACCTGTGACTTTTTTGTAATCATGTGTGAGCATTCCATCCTTATCTCACGATTTTGTTGAGCCTTCTTAGGATGTGGAAATGTTAGTGTGTTTATTTGCGCAGCCAAACAACACGAAACGTTTGTTCCATTGAGCAATTCCATTATCTGCTTAACTGCAGTGCGAAGGTTTATCGTTATTATCAGAGGAGCCTTCATATCTAAACGACCAATTATTTTCGCACTGTTCTTGCTTAACTCCGTCAAATGATATAATCACGCTCCTGGAGATCAAAGATAACTAAAAATCCCTGTAATTAACCTCCTAAAATCAAAGACAGACACAGGATTTGAGCCTCTGTCAGGAAGAAAATTCTTGTTTTAAAACCAAAAATGGCATACTCGCTGGAGGTTGGTTATTTGGGCTTAAGGCCTATCTACTGCCAAGGACATCAAGTCATTCTCAGCATTCAGATCATACATCCGCCCTGCGTATATGGCCCTTTAATGGCTTCATGAAAACATTTGAAATTTTAAGATAGAACAATTATTTTTTTTCTTCATCGCATTATGCCAATGATTTCCATAATCAAAACATTTGAAAAAGTGTTCAGCGTTCGTTCTAAGTCACATACCTTTTACAAATAGCATTTTGTTTGCAGAATCAAGCCATCCAAATTCTTTTAACTGTCCTTCCGGCCATTATTTATCTGTTTTTGTCACCTTGCCTTCAGTGCAGTTGTGCTTCTTGTATGAATAAATACCTCAGGAACTACGTTAAAAGTACTCATCAATCAGTGATGTTGAAGATGTAAGTACCCCGACTTACTACAAGTACGTACAGTTTGAATTAGTATTTCTTCTAATGAATTACTAGACTCATCTAGATGATGGCTGATTGACGTGCAGAATAGAACAGTCTTAATTAAAACTACTCCTATCCAGGCTTTAGTTACTGTTCTCAATGCTTTGCTTCCCTGAACAGACTGAAAGCCAACAGTCATGGACTTTTTACGGTCAAGTTTCTGAAATCTCTGGTGTCCCACCTCAGATTTTACACCAGTTACTATGGAAGCAGCAGCAGTATATCATATCTTTAGAACTGAATACCTTCCTCAAGTGGAGCTTCGCATGAAGAGTTTGTAGGTCGTTTGCGATACCCTTGAAAAGATCTTTTGGCCTTGACCTTTGACCCTGACCTCTAGAGAATTAATAAAGCTTTGAGCTTTGAATACGGCACCAATGGAATATAAGTTCTGTTCACATCAGATGACTCAGTTATGAGATACCGTGTGAAGGAGGAATTGGAGGAGAGAGAATAAGAAACGACGAACAGGAGGAGAGACAGTAGAAGAGATGGTGAAACACATGACAGACTGAGGAACACAGAGAAGCGAGGCAGAGGAGAGGAGAGACTAAGAAACAGGGCCAACAGATAAGATCGACAGACAAAAAAATATCAGTTAATTTGCGGTATAATTTTGTGGAACTTATCAAGTTGCTCTTTCGAACATTTCTGGTGCTTCAGGTATGTATTTTGCTATGTTCAAACACATTACTAATATTTTCCACCGTACTTCTGTCTTATCTTATTTTCATCAGACTTCTTGTACAACTTTCTATTTCTTCAAGGTTTCCAAAAAGCTTTGAAAAATCCTGCAATAAAATTCTAACTCTTTTATCTCCAGAATTACTTCACTTTTGCATTGCGGATGTCCAATTTTCTGGTATTCTGTAGTACCTTTTGTACGTATCCCAAAGTCTCACTATATAGCTGAGAAACAATCAGATCAAATGGAACTAATTTACGTAAAATCGTATTGGTACAACGGTATTATCAGTTTCGTTATTCAGATTAATCTTATTCAATGTTTCTTTAAGATTAATTGCTATGCCCACCCATTCAACTAGAACATCCATAGTTCACTGTCTAACGTAATTTAAAACCCATTGT
>JAYMFT010385494.1:0-20162 GCA_038088735.1 Panulirus argus | reverse complement strand
TATGAGAGAGTAAAATGAAATTGGAGTCTGTTTCATGCCATTCTTTACCGCTCCCTCTCTCTCTTTCCCTCTTTCTCTCTCTCTCTCTCTCTCTCTCATTTATCAGAGAGAGAGAGAGAGAGAGAGAGAGTGATGAAAGGGAAGTGAAGGGAGATGTGAGGGGCAGGTGTGTGTGTGTGTGTATGTGTGTGTGTGTGTGTGCAGGCCGGGAGGGGATGGGGGGGGCAGGGCGGTGTGTGGGCAGGTGTTAATCGTCCTGCTGATTGACAGCTGTTGAGGGGCGGCTGGAGGGAGGGTGGGTAGCGCCCTCCCTCCCTCTCCCTTTCTCCCTCTCCCTCCCAGCTTTTGTTACCCCAGGCCGACCCGGAGTGTCCACGTCCTCTGTTGCAGGAGCCGTGTTTGGCTGGGATCTCTCTCTCTCTCTCTCTCTCTCTCTCCGTTCCGTCGTACCCAGTGGTCGTACTGTCATCGCCAGTGGTCGTACCGACGCGTCGTGCTCAGGATGGGGAGGGGAGAGGGGAGGGGAGGGGGGCCGTTCGTGTCTGGACTGCGTCGAGGAAGAACGTTTGCCTCCAACGTTCTTCGTTCGTGGGGTTGTGAACGTTGACGATTATATTTGGGGCATTTCTGAACGTTCCCGAAAAGCGCTTCTTCCCTCGACTGCCTAGACAGAGGCTAAGGGCGGCAGCCTTAGTGAAAGGTTTCCCAAGGGCTCTATCGCGGTCGTAAGGGCTATGACCCTATTTTGAGGTCTTTAAATGGCCTGTTGTGATACCCAGACCTCTATAGACATTTAAAAGGCTGTAATCCCATCTAGACGCTGATAAAAGAGCTTCTACTCTATCTAGAGATCCATGTGGGCCCCTTAGATTGCATTCCTTAGACATCTAGAAAGATAGGTGGTTATCTAGATGTCTATAGAAGGATCGTGGTGATGCCTAGACTCGTCAATGGTCTTTCTGTAGTCTATAGACCTTCTAGATGGGATCTGTCATTATCCGTGGATGTCTGTTTCCACACACGAGTCGCGTCAGGAATGTGATCATCGTACGAACGCGCGTATTAAGGGCTACGACAGTAATGTCGTTTACAAAGGCGACCACACACTCTAGGCCTGCGGCTGCTCCTAGATGTACGTGGAGGGCTATGGCTGTCCCTAGACATCCAAGGAATGATGCGAGCCTCGCCCACACATCCGTGAGAAATGGAGGAAAATCATATCTTAGCGTTAGGCAAAAAGTGTGGCTATACTTAGAGGTGTGTGAAGAGTTCAGACTGGTGTTTCTAAATCTCCATAAAGGACTGCTGGCGTACTTAAAACGTCCGTTAAGGGATGTGGCCTTGTTCGGATGTCCTTTGAAGGTTCGTCTGACCTTAAACGGGCGTCCGTGAAGGGTGGCCAGTGAGAGTACGTAAGGAAGCCAGATAACAGAAGACCCGATGGCCTGTGACGAGGCTATAGAGATGGAGGACAGTAAGAGTATTTTACATTTCTGTTCTGTATAGATGAAGGCATTAATGCAGAAGGCTCCTTCCCACCCTCCACTGTAGATGGAGACGGGATAGTAAAGCAGAAGGCTCCTCCCCACCCACCTCTCCTAAGGAAAATCCAACCGGCATTGAAAATGCTATGAATGGAAACCATTTAGTACAGAGAGAGTATACTGCTGTGGGTGTTCTGTAGGAAAGCATGAGTGGAAAACGCATTCTTATCTAATATGTTAAGATAAGGTCATGGCATACTGTCAGTCCTGGGTCTGTTTCCTGACAATTGATGCCATTAAAGTACGTGATTAGTCGTGTTTTGAATGGAGTGACGACTCTTGCTTTGACAGTATTTGATTGGAATTTATTCTTCTGGTCTTTAAACCTCCTTAGGGCATTTGTTTCTGTACTTATAATCCTGTGATCGGATGTGACCATGGCTGGGCGTCCGTGATGGGCTGTGACCGTCGCTGGACGTCCGTGATCGTCTGTGACCGTCGCTGGACGTCCGTGATCGTCTGTGACCGTCGCTAGACGTTCTGTGATGGGCTGTGACCGTCGCCGGACGTCCGTGATGGGTGTGACCGTCGCCGGACGTCCGTGATGAGCTGTGGTACCATCGCCGGACGTCCCTGATGAGCTGGGACCGTCACGAGACGTCTGGCAGAGAGACGTGACAGTAATGAAGACGTCGATAACAGTCCCCTAGATTTACTGTTACGTCCGTGAGGGCTTGTTTGACAATATCAGGACACCCGCGAACGGCTGTGCGTGGTAAGGACAGAAAACAGGGGAACTTGGGCGGGGGTGTCCATGGGGAGATTATCTGCCGGAGGAGGACAGTAATAGCGTTCCACGGTCGTAATCCTTTATAGATAGAGAGGACGACACCCACTAACCATGAGAGCCGACCGGCAGGGAAATAGCCGAGAGAGGGGGCACCAGTTGGGATACCACCTACGTAAATTCTGTTGGAAAGTGCGCATGGGAATATTACCTGTCCTCTAGTGAGTATTCAGGAATATTCTGGAGAGGTGACCAGGAATATTCCAGGGAGCGAGACTATGAATATTCCAGGGAAGAGACTATGAATATTCCAGGGAGGAGACCAGGACTATTCCAGGGAGGAGACTAGGAATATTCCAGGGAGATAGACCAGGACCATTCCAGGGAGGAGACCAGGAATATTCCAGGGAGATTGACCAGGAATAATCCAGGGAGATTGACCAGGACTATTCCAGGGAGGAGACTAGGACTATTCCAGGGAGGAGACTAGGACTATTCCAGGGAGGAGACTAGGACTATTCCGGGGAGGAGACCAGGAATATTCAAGGGAGGAGACCAGGAATATTCAAGGGAGGAGACCAGGAATATTCAAGGGAGGAGACCAGGACTATTCTAGGGAGATAGACCATGAATATTCCAGGGAAAGAGACCAGGAATATTCTCTCCCCACAGCCAAGGCAGGACGTGAGTGAAGGGGTAGGTGGGGAGAAGAGAGAGAGAGGGGAGGGGAGAAGCTGTCTCTCTCTCTCCCCACAGCCAAGGCAGGACGTGGGTGCAGGGGTAGGCAAAGGCAGGACCTCCACCGCCGGGAATTGCAACCGTCAAGTTCAGCAATTGTTTGCTGATTGTTACGTCTGATCTCGTGTCCTGGGAGGGAGGAATCGAACCATTGTGCCCGACCAGCTTGCAATCAGTAGCTTTTTGTGCTTCCAGGAAGAAAACTACGGGGCAAAAAAATGCTTTCTTTTGTGCGTGTATCAGGAAGCCAGCGGAGCGGCGACGGGACAATGAGGCAGGCGCGTTGCTACCGCCAGCCTCTCCTGGCGCACCCTCACTACACGAAACTCGATGCTGGTCTGCTTTCAAGCAGTTCCTGCCGGGATGGAGGAGGAGGAGGAGGAGAGAGGGGAGAGGGGAAGGGGCGGCTGTGGGAGTGGAGGAGAGTAAAGGGGGAGGGCTGTGGGAGTGGAGGAGAAGGAGGGGGAGGAGCTGTGGGACTGGAGTGGGGGCTATGAAAGTGGGAGTACCACGGGAATGGAGAAGTTGTGGGTTGTGGGAGTGTAGAAGCTGTGGGAATGTGGGTTTGTGGGAGTGGATGGCCTGTGGGGGTGGGAGAGAAGCTGTTACCGCGTTAGGACTGTGGGGAAGTCTCGTTCCATGGCTTCGCAGACATCCCCCAGGGAGCGTCGGCAGGCTGCTGTAGGCCCCCTTCCGTCCCCTCACCTGTGGCGTCCTACAAGGAGGAGGCCCCTGGCCCTTCCTCAGTATCACGAACGACGATGCCCACATGGATTTGCACCTGCCCGATGGAAGTACGCAGACTTGGCGTTGACGACAGCTCTTCCGACCACGACGCCTTCCAAAACGCCCTCGACAGCGTCCAGAACCAACTGCACCAAGACTGTAGTCATGTTTACCATCCTCGCTTCCAGCACTGTTTCACTCACCCCCACTGCCTGGATCACGAGGCTCCAGCCCCCTTCTTCAGTCCCACCAGGCATCTCTGTTTCTCTCTGGGCGATGAACCGACCTGGATGGAACGCCGGCAGTACCACATCGTCGGCTCCAGCCCGTTTTCCCGGCGGGGGTATTGCGAAGAGCTCTTCCCTCCCTCACAGCTGGACCCCAGTCCAGGCAGCTAGCTGGGTTGGGTCGTCGGTCGAGTAAGCTGTTTTGGAAGCCGCGGTCCGAAGGCCCACGTAATCGCCACAGACCTGGCTGGTCTGGTGTACGCTCTGTGCATACCAAATCCAGGACCTTCTTAAATCGTCTCCACTGCAGACTCCTGAGGGATCCTATCGTCCGTACATTCTCCAAGGACTCTAGACGCTTGGGACTCCATTACTCCTGAACCCAAGAACATCTACACAACTTTGATTCTCCCCAAACTCGCCTGTGTGTCCCCCGTCTGGTCTTCCTCCCTGTCCACCGCACAACGGGGGCGACTGGAAAAGGCGCAGGACAGGGCATGCAAGACCATCCTCTGTCCCTCTCACACCACCTATCAAGAGACGCCCAACACACTGGTCCTCCCGCCGACTCTCTCCCATCATAATCACCTGAACCTCAACCCACAGTTGGGGAAGAAGCCACTGCATCATTCCCGCCACCGTCACCTTCTGTCACCACAAGAGATCCCTCGTCCCCTGGTTGCAGTTCGGCACCACGTAAACACAATGAGCCCATCGTCCCTCCCAGGTCGTACAGACCTCTACAAGAGCAGCCCCGTCTTCCTCAAATCCTGCAGTTGCGTATAGACTGTATGTTTATAACCTCCCCACTGCCTAACCACCTCCCCTCCCCAACATTTTTAGCTCCCCTTTTCCCGTATATTGTTTTAAGTAAATATTCTGTATTTATATACTTAAATTTTTGCTCTAGGTAATTCAGTAAATTATAGATGATAATGACAGTTATCTATTATTACTGTTTTATCATTATTATTATTATTATTGTTAGTATGTTTTATTATTATTATTATTATTATTATTATTGTTATTATTATGAGACATCCTTAGCCCCGCCCAAACACACGCACACACACCCCTCCCACCACTGGCCCCGCCCATTATTGGCCCTTACCTCTGTTGGCCACACCCACCATTACTCAGCCCCGCCCACCACTAGGTGAGCGACTCCACGGTTTTAGTGGCAGTGATGAGAGAGAGAGAGAGATAATTAGCATGATAAGACACGAGAGAAAGATATGATTTGACCCGTTTCTGTCATAGGTAGAAAACAGAGTGGTAAACCTGACTTATACCATACGATGGTTTGCCTTACCTTAAGTATACCTTAGGTTGGTTTACTCTGTCTTACGTATCCTTTGCGATGGTTTGCTGCACCTTATGTATACATTGCGATGGTTTACTTTGCCTTTCGTGTACCTTAGGATGGTTTACTTTACCTTACGTATAACTTGCGACGGTTTACCGCACCGTAGGCATATCTCACGATGGTTCACTGCACCTTACGTGTACCTTACGGTGGTTTACATTGCGTATACTACACGGAGCTTAACCTTACGGCGTTACGTTACCTTACCACAGTTTGCCTCGCCTTCAAGTACAGTAGTTTACGACGGTTTACCTCGCCACAGGTCAGGCAGGGTCCTCAGGTGTTATAACCAGCTCGTGAATACTGGTCTCTTCTCAAGTGCTGTGATTTTGAGCGTTTTTTTTTTTTTTTTTTTTTTTTTTTTCCCTGCACTAGGCTTTGGGAGCTGTGTGATGTATACCCCGTCAGCGGCGCTGGGACGGGGCCTGGCCCGGGGCGTGGCGGGGCGGAACCCGAGGGGCCCCTGGAGTGGGGCAGGGGTACGGGATAATCTGGGAGGCGCCCCGGGTTATCAAGAGGCCATCATCTACCACTGTGATAATCCACCGTGCTTGTCTGAGCCGTGGGGACCCCAGCCCCAGGGGGGCGACGCCGCCCCACCCCCAAGCTTCCCGGGGGGGGGGGCGAGAACTGGTACCCTACCTACTGACCCACCTACCCTCCTACGAGAAGGTAATCGCTTAGGGTAGAGGTAGCGCGTAGTGCGCACCTCATTTGTGTGCGCTCCTTACATCGACAAGCCCTGAGATTAAGACCCCGATACCGTGGCCCAGACCCTGTGCCAAAACACGCCTGCCTTACTAATTAACATAACACTCGGCTAATTAGCATAAACTACCGGCTAAATACCCCCGACGTCCCGCTAATGACGGGCAGCGCTAATCACCCCGGAGTGTCCACGGGGTGGGGGAGATACCACCACTACACACACACACACCCCGGGAGAAAGTACGTATGTCTATTGGCGAGGAAGAGATGGGAGAGAGAGAGAGAGAGAGAGAGAGAGAGAGTAACTACGACGGAACTTTGCCTCGGGCTGGACTAGCGCGTAGCGCCCACCGCTTCATCTTGCTTGATCCGCGGGACTCTCTCTCTCTCTCTCTCTCTCTCTCTTCCGCCGTCACACCTTCGTAACTGTCCCCGTCACACGCCCTCATAACCATCGGATCTCGTCTGGCCTCGATGAGTGACCTGACCTGACCTGACCTGGCCCCCACAGCCAGCGGAAGGCGCCGTGGGAGGCGACTCCCTTCCTGCCGGAGGAGTCACCAAATCATAGCGGTGTCTGTGTCTACCTTTCTCGCACGACACTTAACATTATCCCTTCGATATATCTTTGTAACATATCCCCAGGTATACTCACAGATATAGTATATTCCTTCTCTTTTTTCTACGCATACGTGACGGTTTTGATTCTAATGTATCTGGTGTCTTATCCTCTTCTTGTCACAATGTATAGATTGATTTATATCTGTTTTCTTCTATGGAGACAGTTTTGTTGTAAATATTTTGATATTTTGTTGTGGTTCAAATGTTCCATTTCGTTATTTCAGGTGTTCCATCCCATTAGTTCAGGTGTTCCATTCGAACAGTTCAGGTGTTCCATTCCATCGGTTTAGGTGTTCCATTCCATCAATTCAGGTGTTCCATAATGAATGGCGCACACAGGTCCGCCAGGGTTCGAATCCCGGACGAGGAGCAGTTGGCTCACAGTCAGCCCCAGCTCTTCATCCTTCTCTCGGGGTTATATCGATAGCTGTATCGGCCACGAGTTGGCTCATACATAATTATGTAATCAATGTAATTCTAGCGTACCGAGTACCGTACCGTACCACAATCGTACCGCATAATTAACCTCTCGTCTTGTGGGTAGTCTCCAGTTACCACGTGTATCCTGGGGTCAACCCCAGGTGCAGCCACACCGGGGGTATCGCATCTCCTGGGTGTACCACCGCAGTGTACCCCAGTGTTAGTCTCCCCCAGCGACGACCTCTGATGTACCAGTCTCCCCAACCCCCTCCCCCTTGCCCCTCTCCCCAGTGGTGTCAGTAACCAAGCGCCCCTCTCCTCCTCCGCCCCTCACCTCCCCTTCCTTCCCCCCTCCCCTCCCCTCCCCCTTGCAGTGGAAGAGGCCATGTCCGTCCCTCACAAGTGTCGGACCAGTACTGTACTGTCCCGCCTCCACATGGTGTCAGAAAAAAAAAAAAACACGTCCTTTTTACCCCCATGTGTCAGTAGCCACAACATTTTCAGTTGCAGAAACTCCCACATTCCTCCCCATTGGTGCCAGAAACCATTTAGCTCCCCCCGCACCCCATGGAGTCAGAAACCATACCCGTCCACCTTGGAGTGTCAGAAACCATCCCCACCCCAACCCCCTAACCCCCATAGTGTCAGAAACCATCCCCCTCCGCCCCCGTAGTGTCAGAAACCGGTGTGTGTGTCCCACAAGGTGTCAGTTATGGGCCCCAGAGAACCCACTAACTGGGCCACTATTCTCCCGGTATGGGCAGGCAATAAGCGCCACTAACCAACCCTCTGCTCGTCCTCCCTTACAGGTGTGAGGTGCCGCCAGTGGCGTCCCCGGCCAGCCACAGCGACAGCGGGTGCGCATCTCCTGCAGAAGGCCCCGGCGGAGGAGGAGGAGGAGGCGGTGGAGGAGGAGGTGGTGGTGGTGAGGTGTTGGCGCCCCTGGTGAGTCTGGGCCGGGGGGTGTCTATGGGCGCGGGCTCGACGTCTTCAACGTCCCCCGCCACGTCCTCCGTCTCCCCCAGCTACCACGCCCCCAGCAGCAGCACCACCAACAGCAGCTCGAGCGCCGCCAGCGTTGGCGGCGTGGCCGCTCCTCCCCAGCAGCCGCTGGACCCGGCCTGGCTGACGCCGACCTCCCTGGCACACAACAACAACACTCTGCATGGTAAGTTGGTCCCCTTTGCTGTTCATTTGGTCCCCCCCTTAGAGTTTACCGACGGTGGTGTAGACTTAGGAGGCTCGGCCCACCATCCCGTGCTGGCAAGCCTTTTGGCGAGTGGCCATTGTTTCTCCTGGATCTTCGTGTGCCCCGGTGACCTGCCCGACGAGCTGCGTTATGCCGGGTCGTCGTTGTTCTTCGTGTGAACACTGAACAGCTTTTGTCCTTGTGGGACTTTTGGGGGGATGAACAGTAAGGAAGAAGAGACCTGCAGGCCGAAGCCTAAAGCGTAGATGTGGAAGGAAGGAAACAAACATCAAAGTTGTTGACACTCTCTAAATCGTGTTTCTGAGCGACTCGAAAGACTTCGCTCGCCGACAGAAGAAGTCCTCTTCCAGACCAGACCTTGAAAGAAGGAAAAAAAAAGAGACAAAGAAAGAATAATTGGCAATAGAGTCGGTGAGAAATAGTGTGAGAAAGAGAAAAGAACAGCAGGAAAGATGTGTGGTTGACGCCAGGAGAAGGTGTTACACGTAGTATAGTAGTGATTAGACGTGAAGCGAGTAAAGCCGTCATCAACGGTGACAGCAGTGAACGTGGGATGGTTCCGGGGCACCACCAGCCCAACACTCGGGCCACCTTTACGTGCAAGACGTGGTGATCCGTCGGATTTGGACTTTGCTGATGATCCAGTGAGAGCCGAGGACGTCTTGACAGTTCGTCATGGAAAGCCTCGAGAAATCACAGGTCTGTCGAACCCACACCAAAATCTATGAGTCGAGAGGTTCGTGACAGAGCTATGCTGGGGCTGACTCCTATCCCAGAAGGACAGATATGGAAGACCTGGGGAGTGGTGTTGGTCTACTGCACCTGGTGGTGACCTGTCATCTCGAAACCCCGTTTTCTTTGTAATGGAAATTGTACGCAGGAAGTAAACGTAGTGTAGACACCGGGGCTTTGAAAACTTTAAGGCGTTTATGGTGATACAATAATGCCCAGATCATCCCATGTATTGTGTTGTACTGTGTGTACGTTATTGTGTTTGAATGATATGCACGTAGTATGTAGGGCCCTTGAACCATCGCGTTGGATTGTCATGCCTGTAAATTGATTTGACCGTTCTTTGTTACTTTAATTATCTACGGTGCATTACTGGCGTGTAGCCTTCATTCACTCAGACACGTGGTGTAAGTCCAGGTGATAAAGGAATATATCTTTTTGTGCAATGACGTCTGTGCAGACTGTGTGTTTTTTTAAAAGGTCGACATTAATGGCCATAAAGCAGTCTGTTTTGCTGCTAAAGGGCCATTTCATGGCGACTTAATGGCTTCAAAGCAGATGGGAGCCACTGAAAATGGCTTTTAAAATAACGAGGAGCCACTCAGTCCAACAGGTTACAGAGCTGTAACAACTTATCAGCAGGTGATGACGAGTAGGCCTTAGGGGGTAGTAGGCCAGGTGGGGTAGTAGGCCAAGGGGGTGGTAGAACAAGGGGTGGTGTGGTGGTGGGAGTAGACATTCTCAGAGCGGATCCACCTGCAGGACTGACTCTTACCGCTCGTCACACTCCCTGTACCGTAGGATAATCACGATAGATTAATATCCTCATAAACGATGTTGTCCTTCAACACAGCATCGTGTCTCATGCGCCCTTTACTTTCCCCTTCGTGTTCCAAGAAGAAGACCCCTCTGACGTCGTCGCATAGCAAGGCACTAAACAAGTCTCCCACGTGAGAAAAATTCCACTCCTCCAGCAGTAGATGATTAAGAGATTAAGTTACTGAATGGCTTGTAGGACTACGTAATGGAAGACTTCGGTTGTCTGGTTATGTCAGAAGTCGTCTCGAGTGAGTAGAACGCTGATGGCATCAGCGAGGAACACGTTAGGCTGGATACAGAGACTCCTTCAAGACGAGAAAGAGAGAGAACGACAGACTGACAGAGCAAGTGACGGACGCTTTTCAGATCGCCTCCACCGTCGAGACGGGCTGGACGTCCTGTCCATAACACAGCCCTCACGGACGGGGAAATAGTAGTTCACGTATGGTGTCCAAAGACCAAACCCCCCACACACAACCACGCAAACACGACCATTATGAAGCAGATAATTTGGTCCCGGACTAAACCATGGAGGAAGGTCAGCGAGCTCCCAGAATGAACTAGCTTAAGGTAAGGCCAGGGGTATGCATGGATATTACAAGGAAGATCATTCGTAAGCTGGATGCGAAAATCACGTACTGGAAGAATGGCCAGGGTAGACTAGCTTGAGAAACCACCAGTGGTCAAATGAAGTGTCCTATGGACTACCAGATACAACCTAACCAGCTTCCGGGACCTTGTACAACTCTCTATGATCCCGGACCACTACGAAAAGCTTGCGAGCACCTTGCGCGCGCACCTGACGTGAATGAATTCAACAAAGAACTGAGCAGGTTCCTTCCCCGTGCCCCGCGTGGAATCCCTGGCATGTTCCTTACCACAACAAACAGCCTCAAGGATCAAGTACTCATCTCGCTGGCGGTGGCGGAACTTAGAGAGTGTCAGGTGGGTTTCCTTCAGCCAGTTAGTTAATGGGATTCGAAATGTAATATGCCCGACAGAAAATATGTCCATAACTCGTGTAAATAATATTGATGATAACGATAATGATCATAAAAGTAACGTAAAGATTTACTGCACGAAAATAGAACTCGTGTCAGTAGGCGTCTAAGATTTCACCGTCATAACAAATACTTCTAAGAGTTCACGTCAGCCAAAGTAGCACAGAGCTCAGGTCAGATAGAAACAAAGTATTAACACAAGAAAATCTTATTTGAATCAAAAGATCATAGCAATCGCGAAATTAGGCGAAACTCCACAGAAAACTGTACAAATATAAACTGGAAAATGAAAAATCTTTAGATTAACTTATAAATTCCTAAAATTAGAAAAAAAGGGGGGGGGGATATGGTCAGAAGACTGACACAGGAAAAATCACAAATTTTCAATTATCATGACTGCGGTATGGCAACACTACTGCTTCATATCTAGACTTATGCACGAAACTTTACTTCGAAGCCTCGAGTGAGGCTTCACGCGTCATTATATAAGACTTCACACAGTTTTTTTTTTTTTAACATCGGGGGCTTTGCTATGAAGCATCTCACTGACTGAGGCTTCACGCCGAGTGTTTCACAATCGGAATATGCAAGTTACCCCTTCCACTTACAGCCGAGTTTATTTTGATCTTCTTATAACGCCAAGGTGCCGTTGTTCCCCGTCACGTAAGCCAAGATACCAGTTCCTAAACAGTAGTACCTCAGCCCCAGGTATTTCATTTAACACTTAATTGTAATCTGAAAGATTTATGACTGACACGAGACGATCTTTACTCCGGGTTTTCTTTATGTGTGTGATTAAGAGGAGGAGCTTACGTATTTTCATGGTACTTTTTTTTTGTATTCTTTCGCTTACACTCATTACTTGGGGAACGTAGACAGGTATTATGCATGGAATGAACGTTAAGAATTGTATACAAAAGGATTTTAATTCAATTGATTTCATCTAATTTTAAGCACGATGACTTTAAGTTGGTGGCTTTAACTTCACATGTACGGCCAAAATGATAATTGACATATCTAAACTCCATTCAATAAACCAACCTTAAAATTCTTTTTATTCTTTTATGTTAGTAAGACGAAGACCCCAAACTTGGAGAACGCCTTCCCGAATCCAGCATCGGGTATTCGGAGACAAAGAGACCCCCACCTCGTCAGGCGTAAATATGGCGAAGCTAACATGAGCAGTGTCCTCGATACAATGACAATTTAGCCGTTGATGGTTGACTAAAACGATATTAGTCGACTGGTCGGTGACATATCAGAGAAGATGGTGGGACCTCATTTATCAACCAGTGGAACCTAGCTTCCCGGGTGGAGGAAAAAGAAACTCTTTGATATTACCTTCGTCAGCAGAACTCCCCCACACATCCCGCCGCCAAGCTATCTTCGATGGTATTCGGTCAAGTAGACTGTTTGTGGCCACAGGGTTATTTCGCGATGAAAGCGGGAAACATCTTGCATTAAGTACATACCCTTTGAGGGTATTTACGTGCGTTAAGGAGGAAAATGATTGCAGGACGTCATATTTCCGTCAGTTTGATAAAAGGAAGCACAGTCTCGTTAAAGAACTCTTTTTTGACGGTTTCTATCCTGTCCCTGCTACTGATTACAGCACAGCCTTTAGAGCCTCTGGGGAAACGCTAGGAAATCCTCGCAGAAAGGTGTTGTGGGGCTACGCCAGTAACGAGAAAAACAACACAACACAATACTATGAAACAATAGCGGGCGAGAACAACCAACTCTTGCATACTTTAGTGTTGCCCAGAAGTGTCGGCCCTCGGCAACCCTCCCAATATTCCGGGGTCAGAGTTCGAACCCTCTTTAGTCGGGACCCGATCCTTTAGGGAGGCGTGAGGAGGAGCTTGTGCGATACTGTGGCCTCAGCGGGGTCTCCGCTGAACCTCGAGTTTATTTCGGTTCTTTCGTTTATAACGATCCCTTTTATATAGACTCCCGTCGTCTATAGTTGGCATGTCTCGTGCGGATGAGGATCCTGGCCTCCCCGAATCGCGCCCGAACTCCCAAGGTAAACTCCTTTGTTGTCCATTGTGATGATGTAATACCTTTGCATCTATAGATATACTGTGTGGCTAGCTATGGTAAATACTTTATTGTACATGTGGAAGACTAGGCCAGCTACTTAAACACTTTGCTACAGTTGTAATCACTAGATTTATGTAATTCTACCTGTGAATCTTTAGATATATGAAGTGATTTTGTACAAATGCAATCTAATTTGATATATTACTTTTTCTATAATGTAAAGAATAAATGTCTTATTATTCCCATATTCAGGGAATCAATTTAAGATTATATATATCTTACTGTTTTATATTCAGAGGATCAACTTGCTCAAATTCCTGTCTTTTCTGTATCACAGAGGTGAAGGGAGAGCCGAGCAGTAACGCTACAGACGTCTTCTCTGAGGCCCTCCCCTCCTACACCCCGGCTGCGGACAAGCACGACCTCTCCACCTCCCACCTGCTCTACTCCAGGTGGGTCCTCAGTGAACTCCCCCTCCCCCCACCACCACCCCAAGTACAGTGATTCAACAGGTGGAGCTTTCCTCTGCATCTTGCACCCAAAGAGTGTGTTTCGGATGGTTCGTCTTCCGTCCATCTACAACAGTCCCACCTGTTATCTCTATCTCCCCAGGAAGGTCCTATCTCTGTCTCTTTCCCTGTAGCATCTCTACGCCAGGCAGGTCCTAACGTCAGTCGGTTAAATCATCCTCATTAAAGAACTCCTTGCTTCGTTGGAATCCATCTTTCCCCGCGATCCTTGCGTAAATATTAGGACTCTTTCTAAAAGGTGTTCTTTGGGGGTAGTTATAAATGCAATGTATGTTGACAATTAGTTTCGCTACGCTAATACCTGTGATGATAATATCAGGACCTCCACGCCTGTTGATATGCTAGTTTCATTTCTTTTTACCAAGGTTAACAAAAGGTCTTCTGACAGACCAACCAAGCTCTTCTGTACACACACACAAGTCCTCAGGACATCCTATTATATATAACATACAAGGTAACTGTTGGTTTCTTCTCGTTGACACTCGCCATATTTTTGAATAATGAAATCTGTTTAGATCACGTATGAATATATTTTAACTTCATATTATGTATGTTCGGGAAAATACAATCACTCTGGTAGACCGTCCGAACCCAACGCTATAAGAGGAGCACAGTGTATTGAAAAACCTTTGAAAAAGTCTGGGATTAAGCACATACTACCCGGAAGTGCCCACCCTCTCTGCTGCTTCAGAAGCACGTACCTGCCCATGAGCACCCAGCCTAATCCTACGTAAATCTCGAAATCTAGCCTTGAGATACGAATGCCTCCCTCAGGAAGGTCCTCACCAACTTGTGTCGCTCTGGCATTAACATGTTCTTGACGTTCCTCACAACAATTTTGATAATGTTCAGATATTTTTTTTCTCTTTTCTCTTATCTTTCGAAGTTCCAGTCACAGACGAGTGTCCACATCAAGACCGGGTACGTAACTGAAATATAGAGAGAATTATTGAAAGGGAAGAAGAAAAGAGACAAGTGAAAGTAATTACGAATTTTGGAAGTGAAACAAAAAGAACTTGTCTTTTGAAATATGTCGGGTCATAGTTGTTGGGAAAGATATGAGAGAGTAGAGTGTTCCAAAGCTTCGAGGTGAACTGGACCAAGCTCAATTTTTTTTTTTTTTTATCAATAGATTACCATCCACAACTCATTTGAGACTAACATGAGATACTTTACCCGCATCAAACATCGTCTTTTCTGGGATTTCAATCCGTGTTGACAATTTAAACTGTAATAACGATGTACCTTGATAACATGTATTGCATATCACAACATTATACATTTCCTAAATCACAAGGTCTCAATGAAATGACACTGACTGAACGGACAAGGTTGTTGTCTCATTGTAAATTTTGATAGTGTCTAAAGTTTGATAAAGAAAAATTATCTATTTTTTTTTTCAATTATCTCTGGAGATAAGGGAGAAAGACTACTGCCCACGTATTCCCTGCGTGTCGTAGAAGGTGACTTAAGAATGGGTTGGGCGTGGGTGGTTGGAAATCCTCCCCTCCTGTATTACACTCCAAACGTAAGGAACAGAGCAAGGAGACAAGTGAGGAATTTTCCCATCTGAGGCTCGGTCATCTGTTCTTGACGATGCCTAGCTCATACGGGAAATGGCGAGGACATGTGAAATATAAAGATATGGCTTTTATTGTTATCATTACTACATCAGTGTTGCCAACGGTTTTCCTTTGTCCATTTACAGCACCATGCAGGCTTATGGCGGCAACTCCTACATGCAGCCCACTGGGTTCTACAACGCTATGCCCAACTCCCAGTATTCCTACGGCACAGACTACCTCCTCAGTAAGTGTTGTAGGCATCTTCTTGTGGTGGATGGTGTGGTGTAGCGTGCCTGTTGTGGAGGGTGAAGTGTAAGGTACCTGCTATAGTTCCCCCTTCGTCAGGCAGCTCCTCCCTTCGTCAGAAAGTTTCTTCCTTCGTCAGGCAGCTCCTCCCTTCGTCAGAAAGTTTCTTCCTTCGTCAGGCAGCTCCTCCCTTCGTCAGAAAGCTTCTTCCTTCGTCAGGCAGCTCCTCCCTTCGTCAGACAGTTTTTCCCTTCGTTAGGCAGTTCTTCCCTTCGTCAGACAGTTCTTCCCCTCGTGAGGGAAGTACTCCCTTCCTCAGGCAGCTATTCCCCTCGTCAGGCGGTTCTCCAGTTCGTCAATCATGTTCCTTTCTTTCATCAGGCACAACTCGAGGTCTGAACCAGAGCGGTAAAGGCACCTTGGGTTCCAGCGCCCTGGGCTCCTCTTGTCTGGGTTCCACGGGATCCCTGGGCTCCGCGAGCTCCCTAGGTTCAGCCACGGCCTCCTACCTGTCCCCCTACGGCTCCTTCGGCAGCAGCAGCGGTACCCAGGCCTGCCAGAACCCCTACTATGGCACCTCCTACAACGCCTCTTTCGCCGCGGGCAACACCCAGAACTACACATCCACACAACAGGTTGGTTGGTGGTCAAGTGTGTTATTAAAAGTAGGTTTCAAGCATTCTGGGAGGAGAGCTTTACAACCGAGAAGTTTCTTCAGCTTGTCCTACACTCCGTGTGTTTCTCTCCCCTCCTCCAGCAGGGCTTGGACTCTGCGTACTACTCTGCGGCAGCGTATGCGGGTCAGGCAGCAGCAGCAGGGGGATACTACTACGGCCAGGGTTATGCAGGCTACATGGGTTCCTCCAGCGCTTCCTCCACCTCCTCGGCCGCAGCCTCCAACGGCCTCTCCTCCGGCTTGCCGACGGCGGCGCCCGCGACTCCAACAGCCACGACCTACCAGCTCGCCCTCCCACTCGACAGTAGGTGTTGCTGCTACTTACAGGGTGATAAGGGGAGGTGTCTTCTTTGGCGGTACGGTGTGGTGTCTTTTTCAATGGCTTACCAGAGGGTTGTTCGAGCCCAAAAGCCAATAAGGGTGAACAACTTATTGCGAAGGGTCTTTGAAGGGATAGTGTGGTAAACATCCTTTTGGTGCTCGATGCCGTGTCCTTTCCACGGCTTACCAGAGGGTCTTTCGAGTCCAAAAGCCTTTTTCAGCGATTGACCGGAAAGTCTTGGGAATAAAGGTTTACTTCAGGACGTAAGCATACCCAATGGAGTCTTCAAGGTGTGACACGTATCATGGAATCACTGCCTATCTAAGACGAATGCAACGTCTGAGGACATAGTCTTCCCCAGGGTCTTTATGGACCAAGCCTTGCTTGAAGTATTTAAAGACCAAGACTTACTGGTGGTCTTTGGGGACAAAGTCACGTTCGACGGTGTTCAGGCTGTGTTGCAGGCCAGCCAAGTCAAAGTCTTTTGGGTAAAGACACCATGAATAGACCTTCGGTGTGTCTGTAATATTTTTTATCATAATACACTTACCTCAAGAGAGAAGGTCTTTAAAACAAGCCCTGGGAAATGCTTCGAAGGCACTAATGGCATACTGATACATACAAAGCACGTTTAAAACTTTGAACTAAAACATCAAGAGGGTTTTCGTGCCAAAGGAACGCTCTCATTACCAACCTTAATCACCAGAACTTGAGGACCAGTATTATTACAATCACATTCATTGCATTATAAATATATCATAGGATTTTTATCCGTGCTGAAGGGAAGGGAAGGTAAAGGTTAAAGGAAAAAAACTAATAATGATTACAGTACCTATTGAAATGAATTATTTATTACAAAGTTCATGTCTAGAGTATGTCTACAAGAGGAAATGAGAGTAAGTGAAACAAACGAGAGAGAGAGAGAGAGTTGACTCTTTGTATTAGGCCACTATTTAACTAACATAGATCTTTTTCCCGAAGCAGACACGGCCGGGTTCCAAGGTGTGGACAGCCCATCCTCGCCGTTGAAAGACACAGGTAAGTCCCAACAGCTGGTCGGCCCATCAGCTGATCCTTCCAGCTGTGAGAAGTTGACGTAGACGAAAATCTATCTTAAGAATTTTAAGCCATTTAGTTTTTGCTTCTGGATTTTCATTTTTTTCTTTATTAGAAATATTTCGTCTATATTATGACTTTTGATGATTTTTTCTTGTTTTTTAAAGGCCATTAAAAGCATTTAGAGATAACGTAAATATTTTTTAAAGATTTCTAAAAATCCAATTTCTGACTAAAAAAACTTTGTGTTATCTCTTACATAGTCTTTAGTATTTTAATAGTACATTTATATAACGAGAGATTTTAGGACTAAGTTGGTGTCAAACACGGTGTTCCAGTAATATACTTTATTGTTCTTTCTTTCCCTGTTCTTATGAGTGAGGACCCAGAACGTTCTATTCTCTCTCTTGTTCTTCTGAATGGTGATTTGTGAATAAATGTTCCTGGGACATAAGGAGGCTGTGTTTTGAGACAAGAGTCGTTATGGCCTGAGAAACTGATTGTGTTTTTGGACATTGTTTTGGAGCTTGGGTTGTTTTAGGACTTTGGTTGTGTTTTGGGACATTAGGTTGTATTATGGATGGAGTGGTTGTATTTAGGTCAGCTAAATTAGGAACATTTGGGGACACAATTGTTGTTGAGGACACTGGATGGTTGTGTTTTGGGATAGAGAGTGGAGCTCTTTTTTTGGGACACCCTGGTTGTTTTGGGGGCGCGGGATATTTTTGGGACATAGAATACAAAAGTGGGTTGAAGACAAAGGATGATTTTGGTTTGGGACATAGGACACAGGAGTCTTAGGCCATGAGGTACAGAATAGTTGTTTTGGGACATGGGAAAACAGAATGGTTGTTTTAGAAAATGGTACGCAGAATGGTTGTTTTAGGGACATGAGACTCAGAATGGCTGTTTTAGCAAGTGGGATATAGACAGGCTGTTTTTGGACATGGGCCATAGAATGGTTATAAAGAGGAACATGAATATCGTAGATCTCTCTCTCTCTCTCTCTCTCTCTCTCTCTCTCTCTCTCTCAAGCTACCTATCTGTGTTCCCCTCCTCTGCACACATAATCCTCAAACATTTTTACCCTCCCGGGCTTCCTTGCTAAGTGGATCAGGTTTAAAAATAGGTCACAGCCATCGGTCACAGAAGATAGAACTATTCGGAAGAACCAGCAATCGTTTTTCAATTTCTTGGGCCAACGAATTCCGTTATTTGCTTGCAGCTAATGTGGCGTCCATATTTATTTACCCCCGCCAGCTTTTTTCCCCGTCGTCAAACGAGATTCGCGTAAATTTCCCCCGGAGAGAATTATTAAAGGGGATACGTTTACAAACTGTATGACTTCTTCGGTTGAAAAAAGATTCCTAAAACTTCGATGGAGCCGTTAAAGTTTAATTTGATCACGCAAGACTCTGAACGGTTTCACGGGGAGGGTGGGGGGGGGGAGGCTGTATTTTGGGAGCTAAACTGATTATAACCGGAAGACCCACAAGAGCTCAAAGTTTGCCGAAGACAAGAGAGGGTTGGCTCCGCCACCGAGAGTATCGCTCAGATCCTCTTAACGGACTCCCTCAACTGGTCTTTTGTTTTATGGAATACTCTGGTTTGATTTGTTTGAGGGTTTCAGTAATATTTAACTTTAAGAAAGATGATTCGGTTTCTCATTTGATTATACAATTTACAGATATATTTTTTTCCGGTAAATACTTTAATGCAGTGATATTTTTACGATAAGTTAAATTATATTTAAAGACTTTACATTAAGACGTTTATTTCATGAACTCTATAGGGTGGTACAATTATTTTGAGAATTACTTTTGTTTTGAATATATAATCACATAATTTTTCAGTACATAATTTTTTCATATTTTTCAACACACCGGATATACGCATATGTATCATACACCAGCGTACCCTACGATAACCCGCTTAATTGCATAATCCCTCACCTGGCCTAGGTTACGTGATTGACTTCGGGAAAAAAGAATTAATTCTCTGTAGTTAAGTAGCAGCAGCAGGAGCCAGGTCTTCCCTCGTAATTGGCTACGGCAGGCCTTCTGGTATTTGATGTACTTTTTCCATTGTCTTTTCATTCTCTTATGTCAGAAGTTCTTCATTTCGCTTGTCTATATTTTATGATTTTCTTTTTTTCACATTTTCTCACATTACTATTTTCTTTCTCTTATTCGTCCTTTATTTTTACTACATCAGCGCCTTCTTTCTGCCCACCAGCAGCTGGATGTCCCCACACCACACCCCTCACCCCACTATCCACACGATGTTCCCCCACTCGCCCTCCACACTAACCATACTAGCCACCCCTCACTAACCAAAGGCACTAACTAACCAGGTGCCACCCTTTACCCCTCTAACCACAGACCTCCCCCCCACCTGCTACAAACCACTGGTCATCCTTTGGCCACTAACTAACCATGACGGTTCTCCTCCCCACCACAGCCTCACGGTCGCGGAACGGCCGGTCCCGGCGGAGCAACCCGTCGCCGGACCCGGAGAACAAGGTGGAGCGGGTGTACATCTGGGACCTGGACGAGACCATCATCATCTTCCACTCCCTCCTCACCGGCACCTACGCCCGGACCTTCGGCAAGGTCAGTCAGGGGTGGATCCTCCATACCTCCTCCCTTGGCTCTGAGAGGCGTCTGTCAATGGGGGAGGGTGGGGGAGGGGTATTGGTGGCCCACAGGGTCATGTATCGGGGGGGGGGGGACTTGAGTCCCACAGGGTCATGTATCATGGGGGCTTAAGTGGCCCTCTGGGTCATGTATCAGGGGTTTGAGTGGCCCTCTGGGTCACGTATCAGGGGTTTGAGTGGCCCTCTGGGTCATGTATCAGGGGTTTGAGTGGCCCTCTGGGTCATGTAT
>JAYMFT010385483.1:0-20166 GCA_038088735.1 Panulirus argus | reverse complement strand
GGGAGAGAGAGAGAGAGAGAGAGAGAGAGAGAGAGAGAGAGAGAGAGAGAGAGAGAGAGAGAGAGTAGACTAACAGAAACGACCAAATAGATACACAGGGAGACAGTGTTGAAGATTGTGTCGCGTCATTCAGAACAGTGCTCTGGAAGCCCGGTTTACAATCAGTCCGGAAGACGAATAGAATATTTTGTACTGACCCGGACCGGTTCAATTACCTAAGAGTCTCCTTACACTAATATCAACAGAGTGTTATTATCCTTTATCATCACATAAACCCCTAAGACCCTCTCCCCAGAGGCACCTGCATTTTCAAGGCTCCGCTGTAATCAGCAGCAGGGGAAAAGGTTGGACTCTTCACTCGCGGCAAAGTGGGAGCCCGCTCGGTAGCGCCATACCAAAGAGATGAAACAGCTATAAACGTCTCCGGCATAACTGAGAGACGTGTTCTTCAGTGAGGTATAAACCCAGAATCTCTCCTGAAGATGATACTGGAACTTTAACGAAAACGCTTGGAATGAAAGAATGGCAAAGAAAAAACAAAAATGTAAAATCCACGTTTTTTTTTTTATCTGGGGTTTAATATCCAGAATGTGGAAAGTCCACAGGTGGGGGAGGTGACTTTAGGGGAAAAAATGGTTTTGAGAAACACTTGGAAAAAATAATTCTAATTTTTCTTTTATCTCTCCTAAAGATAAGGGACAGATCATAGACAAGGCCTAGCCTTATGAACAACAAATAAAAAGTATTGCATGTTCCTTAACTGACGATAGACTTGCCTCTTACAGGATGACAGATCATAAGAGTCTAGAGCAAAAATGTGAAGACAAAAAACTCAGAGTTCCACAGTTTAGCTGTAGAAGGAAATAAGAAAACAACGTATGGGTCAATCCTCAAGTTCCTAATGCTTACACAGTATCATTAAGGTGTATTGGTTATTGGGAGACCCTAGTTAAAACAACAAGACAAGCAACCTATTCTTGGGAGAAACAATCCAAAGCGATATCTGTAAAATTGAGAGAAGAAAGCAATTCAATTTGAGGAAAAAATAGAGTAAGATGATAAGGCGAATTCTTTTTGACTGACCTATGTTAGTCAAAGATTAAGGCCACAGCTAATGTATAAAATGGTAAAAATCAATGCTGTAGTATACGATGTTATAATCATGTGGCCGATGGCGTCTGACAATGATCCTCTGTGACCTTTAAGCAAATTCTCTTGCGCTATTGTCCACAGAAGTGCCTCCGATGCCAAATAAAATATAGCCGGTGTTAGAGGCAAAACCGACAGATGTTAGATGTTAGACCGATATCATAATGGTGAAAGCTTCTGACATTGACACCGTGAAGTGGTTCTCTTAAAGAAGAATCTCATTAAACTTAAAGACAAGTAATGTTTGCTAGAGAATACGTAGGAGACTCTACCAGCTGTGTTAAACACTCTGAGAACCTCCAAAACCTTGAAGAAAAGACTACTATCGACACAACTGACGTAGGAAATAGTTTTTACGTGTGTCGCCATTGTAAACGATTGCTCACAAGTATACACTGATACCAAGCTCTATCGTCAAAAATTAGATAACGAAAAAATAAGACTCTTAAGTCCTTAAGCCATGATTATAATTCAGAACTAGGATTTAGTCTATATTATATCCGGTGTTATACTAGAATTGTCTATAATATCTCTGGTGTTATATTAGGATTCAGTCTATATTACGATTCAGTCTATACTAGGATTCAGTCAATATTATCTCTGGTGTTGACTAGGATTCAGTCTATATTATCTGTGATGTTAACTAGGATTCAGTGTATAATATCTCTTTTGTTATATCAGGATTCAGTCTACACTAGGATTCAGTCTATATTATCTCTGATGTCATGGGGGTGAACATTATCAATTAAGAGGAATTTCATTATCAGATTAATATGAGAAAGGCCTACCCACCAAGCTTAAAGCATACACCCTGAGGTAGGGTAGGGCTCGACTCTTTCATGAAACACGTAACAGTCCAATAATATAGACCAGGAACACCTCCAAGAAATGGGAGACAGCACGTTCACCTCAGGAGCTAAACATGAGTAAACTGTCACCTTTATTGTAGGAGATACTGAACAGTGACGCCTTCTCTGTAGAACCCTACTGACTCACCTCTTTCCTCCCTACTGCAGGAAGAGGATCCTGTGCATGTACCGTTGCAAGAGGTCGAACGACACCGAGGACGAGAGTTCGGTGAGTAGCCCTGGCCAGCCAGCCAGCCAACCTCAAGGTTCCATGTCAATATAAGGCAAACGCCGCCTCCATCATTCTGTTTGCTCCTTCACATTCGGTCTCCGTTAACACCAGCATTATTCTATCATTCAGTCCTCTTTCCTATCGTCATTATCATTTTGATGATCATTCATGTGTTACAGAGAACAGATGGAAGTATTATGCAATTATTAGCAGTAACGAAATAAGGAAGGTAAAGAGAGAAAGGTAACTGCAATTACCACTCTGTTCATTCGCCAGCGATATTGATCGCTGGAGTCTTGAAGGCAGGTTAATAAAACGTACCCTTCTTTGTCTTCCCGCCCCGCCCTTAGAGAGTGGTCGCTTACAACCCGAGCAGCGGCGAGAAGACGGCAGCGTACACCATCACCCACTCCGAGTTCATGGTCACCTCTGATGTCAGTAGATAAGACACTCTCTCTTCTCTCTCTCTCTCTTCTACCTACCTATCTATCTATACCTATCATCTGTCCATCTACTTTAATCTTTATGTACAAAGTAACGGATAGATAAACATCTGTTTTCTTTATTCTTTATACTAACGAGTTGTCGCTCAATTGAGAAGGCTAACTACTTCCGATACATTTCCTTTGAATACCTTACAAAACTTCATTGATTATAATGATTATCGTATTGATTAATGATGATTAATAATAATATCAGTGATAATAATATTGGCTATAATACAATTGCTGCCCCTACGATTCCTACCAAAATCGTACTAGTAGTAATAGTTGTGATAACAGTAGTAGTAGTAGTAGTAGTAGTAACAGTAGTAGTAGTGGTAGTTGTAGTAGTAGTAGTAGCAGTAGCAAACTAAGTTTTCTATTAGAGATTGTTTATTCTCCCCCCACACACAGGACCCGGACCTGGAGTGGGCGTTGGAGTTGTCCCGGGAGGCGTGGGGGGGCGGGGAGGTGTGGCTCCCTGCGGCCGAGTCCACCTGGTCCTCCCGCGCCTCCTCGACCTTGCCTGAAGACCTGCGTCGCATTTCCTCCAGGGGCGGCGGCCTCCCGCCGGAGCACCGGCCGCCCACCGCCTCCTCGTCCACCGGCTCCTCACATTCCTTTGAGCCAGGGACGTCAGGGTGAGTTTTTTTTTTTTTAAGAATATCTGGTTTCCTTTCAAAACGAACACACACACACGCACATGCACACACACACACACACACACACATTCAGACTATTGATCTTCTTGATTTATGTAAACGTATCGCTAAAGAGGACGGTACTCTTGCCTGAATATGTTCGCGGTCGTGAAGAGGAGGACTGCATCAACTTGCAAGGGGACCAAGACAAACTCTTAAAGAAAACGATCTGACGCTTTAGTTGATGAAATCCAACACGAATGTGTGTAACGTAATGAGATTAGGGGCACGCTGAGAGAAGGGTTCGATATTCATAATAGCAAAGAGGTAATAAGCCGCAAGGAATCTGGGTGTGAGAGGGGCTCGCGAGGAGAAATTGTCCGTAAACTGTCGCCAAAGGCCCACCTTAGTAGAATAGTAATGGAGATAAACAGTCTGCTGACAAATATTACAACTGCCTTCTAGTACAGTACGTGGGTAAGGGGAATATTCAGCAAGCTGTTCACGCCGTTTGAGCCCAAAATGAGACATTTGTTTATCAAGGTTTTATCACCGCACTTCAAGAAGCACAGAGAACTAATGGAGAAGGTCTAATGGAAGAGAGCAAAGATGGCATCAGAATTATGAGACTTGAGTTGCAGTTGGAGCCTATAACTTTGGTGGTAAATTTGTTCGCCATGGAAGTGAGAAGAGTAAGGGGTGACATGATCACAACCTCTAAGATCCTAAAACGATCTAAGGGTATCAACAGCGAACGGTTCTTCGAATGTTGCACAAGGATATTAAGCGAGAAATGCTTCAGAGAAGGCGTAAAGAAGTCCTCATAAGTGGATGAACTGAATGATGAAACTGTGAATGCTGAAAGCACACAGAGTCTTAGAAATCTGTATGATAAAGAGAATCTTGAGGAGATGGAACTCCATGAGTGTAAAAGAGCTTTCCCCTACTGCACAAATAGATGATTACAAAAGAGTTAATCATACAGTATGACGGGGTATACTCAACCAACACACAACAGCAACTCCATACACACCCAGTATGCCAGGGGTGTGTTATGTAAAAAAGAAAAAAGTACACAATGAACTAAAATCTTTTCACAGAGACACAAGTAAGTTTAGGCAATACATCTTTTACAGTCTGCAACCATCTTCTGTTTCTACACTTTACCTTTCCTCTCTAATCGATTATATTCTCCCCCTTCCCCTTTCCAACCACCCACTTAATCGAAAGAATTCAACCAGTCCAGTGATGGTGACTTTCATTCATAAATCCATTTGTCTACCATTTTTTTATGTTGGAGACTCTAGTCACGGACAAAAGTCTACATCGAGGCCAGGCCTTATTTGGAATATGGTGAACAAGGAAAAGTATTTACGAATTTCAGAGGACGTGAAAAACGTATTTTAAAACGTGCCAGGTCGTAGTTATCGGGAAAGGCACGAGATGGGAGTGAGTTCCACGGATTCGAGTTGTAGGGAAAAGAAACAGTTATCAAAACGGCCCATCCTTGAGTTGCTAATGGCCACACAGTAATCAGGTGACGCAGAATCTTGCCGAAAATTGCGTGGTTTAGCAAGTGGTGGGGGCACACAAGCACCCAGCTTATCATAATTTCAATTTGCAGTTCAGGGGAGTGAATCAGGTCCAGAGAGCCATCGGACACCCTTCACAAACAGCTCTAACCCATACCCATTAACTTAAAGCGAAACATGGGCTTCCACATTCGTAAAAGATATTTTATTTTTACTTTACTTACGTCTTTATTCTTCCTTCTATCTTATCTTCATTTATACGTTTATCTCTCTACGATCGTGTTAAATCTACAGATTTTTATCATTTCATGTACGCCTAATTGGTAAATCGATCATTATTATTGATTTCTTCCATTCATGTCACATTAAGTCTCATGGCTCCATATTAATTGTGTCGGTTAATCTTTCGTTAATTGCAATGAGTGATTTCACCTTTAGAATATTTGGTGATCAATTTCTCAAACGGGGATATTCACCTGCCCTTTTTCACCCTTACTATCTAGTATTTGAAATAAAAAAACAACGAATGGTATTACTAGATTATAAGTATCTTAACCCCGTAAACACAGCTGTACGACTCTTGAACACCACGATACGACCCTTATGTATTGATACGACCAAGCCTTTGAGCCATAGAGCTGTACCGTCGTATTGAAAGGGTGTCAAGTCCTCTCTATGTAATAGAGATTTCTCTTAAATTCCTATTTTTCACGCCGTAGTAAAACAGTTGTCTTGATCATGTTTTCATCCTCTCTCTGCGTCCGCCTGTGTACCACAAAACATGTTATCCTGATTTTGTAGCCCCGTGCTCAATTCCTGCGGTTATAAGAAAGGGTCACTGTAACTGTCTCAGCCTTATGTATTTCTACTATTCAGGAAATATAGCTGTACCTTTTCAGCACCACTCCTAATATCTTACTACTCTCTGAGACCCAGTTGTCTGTTGATATTCTCATTAGCCCCTTTTTCATATCAAACTATAATATCAACTCAAGATTACGGTACACAGGTGGTCTCTGTGCTTATTCCAACATCAACACAAGTGTTGCACGCCTCGAAGTCCCTGAGTCCCCAAACTTTGATGTTATCTGGCTCAAGGTCTGTCTTCCAACTATCACACTTTCCTCTATTTCTCCTGCTGCTCTCCTACTTCTACAAATTTTGTATCCTTCATCGATCATCTAAACTCCAGCCATGAGACTAGCATCCTCTCACCCGCAAGTTAAGATCCTGTACTAAAGGGAATTCAATGTTCAGCACAGAGAATGGTTGAATTTCTCCCATACGGATATTGGGGATTGAAGCCCTCACGTTCTCTATTATCAGTGATCTAGAGAAAATAATCTTCCACCCCACCCATATTACCTGACCGCTGTGATCCCTCTCCTAATATTCTGGATCTGTTTTTCAACTCTAATCCTTCGCGCTGTAACTACACAATCTCGCCCCCAGTTGGTTCTTCTTACCTCACTTTCATATATGTATTTACTTCAACGGTACCTTCCCCTCCAGTGGCTTCTAAACGCAAATACTGGCACCTTAACAAAGCTGACTGGAATCGCTTACGAAAACTCGTCTGACTTTCCTTGGGTAAATTGCTGTCTCTTAAGTGGTGATGCTTCTATCTCCGCCAAACGCACAGCAGAGGTTATTCTTGCAGGAATGGAAGCATTTATCCCCTCTTCCTCCAAAATGACCTCTTCTTCCAATCCTTGGTTCGTCCGTTCCTGTTCTACAGCCATTCAGGCAAGGGATCAGGCATACCGGGCGTGGAAGAACTCTCCTTTCTCCGACTCCCATTCAGTGTTTATCATTGCCCGTAATCGTTGAAAGTACGTTATCCGTAAGGCAAAGCGTTCATTTAATCAAAGGATGTACGATAACCTTTCCTCGTAATTCACTGATAAGTCTTTCTGGTCCTTAGCTAAGGGCATCTCTAACAACTTCTGTCGCTCTAACTTTCCTTCACTGTTCCGCTCGGACGGTACTATAGCTGTCTCTCCTGTTGACAGAACAACTCTCTTTGGTTCCAGTTTCTTCTCCAACCTTTCCGTGGATGATTCTAACACTCCATCCAATGATACCCTTGAGACAGAGTCGACTTTTTTTTTTCTGAAGACTAAATCCATTGCCCTCTATTTCTGGAGACGGAGTCCACTTGCCTCCATGTCTTGAGACATAGTCCATTTGTCTTTTTTTCTGGAGCCTCTTAATAATCCTATGCCTCTTTTCAAACTGTCCGAAAATCGTTTCTCTCTCTGGACATAGTTAAAGCTTATGATCCCAAAAGCATCCATCCTCATGGACTGAAAGAGAGTGTGCCTCTGAACTTGCACCTATGCTTGCTCGTCTATTCTGTATCTGTTTAAAAACTAAAAATTTCCCTTCTTGGAAGCATGAGTTGATACATTCCATCCCTAAGAAGAGTGACCGTTCTGACCCCTCAAGCTATGGCCCTCTTGCTTTAACATTTACCATTTCCAGTCTTTGAATCCATTCTCAATTCTCATGTCTTCAAGAATCTTGAATCTCACAGTCTTCTCTCGGATCACCGGCATGGATTCTGTAAGGCGAGATCCACTGGTGATATTTTTTCCTATCCTACAAATTTCTAATTATTATCACCGAAAAAATTTTGGGGAATCCTGTGTAGTTGCCTTTGATATACACTAATCTTTTGACTGGGTGTGGCAAAGGGGTTTCCTCTCTAATCATGGCTCGAGTCTGGTGTCCCCTCTGGGCCTTTATGTCCTCAATAACAGCCTCGTAAATCCTGTTTGATATTCTCAGTGACCTTGCCACAACTCGTAAAGATAAGACCTAGTAGCGATGGCGCATCGGTCCCTATTTCACTACCTTGTTTGTGTGCGTGTAGAGAGAGAGAGAGAGAGAGAGAGAGAGAGAGAGAAGACGACCTTCAGTTGAGACGGGTCCTGTCCTATGACCCTTATACATGAGTCCACCCACCTCCAGCACTCCCTCCTAAACAGCTTCGTCTCTCTCCTCCCCAGGTGGCGGCCGAGGTCATCATCGTCATTCTCGTCGTCCTCGTCCTCACCCACGGCATCGGTTGCGTCGGAAGACCATCGTCGTCGTCGTCGTCGTCGTTACCGCTGCTCCACACGTTCCTCCACGTCCTCCGCCCTTTCCGCATCCACTCCTCTTCCTCGTCCTCCTCTTCCTCCCCCTTCTTCTTTTTCCTTCTCCTCCTCCTTTTCTTGTCCTCGATCATCTTCCCTTTCGTTCTCCTCCTCCACAACCCGCTCCCATAGCACCTCCTCCTCCTCCTCCTCCGCCTCCTGCCAGAGGAGTTGGTCCGTCTCCCACGCGCCGCATTTCGCGGCGGCGGCGCCCCCTCTCCCCTCGTCTGCGTCCTGCTCCGGCTCGGTGGGAAGGGAGGAACGCCTCACCGACACCAGACTGTGAGGGGGAGGGCGTTCAGCAGAGCACGGGGCTGAGGCGGCGGCCCTTACAAGAAGAGGGGTAGCAGCCTCTGAAACAGATGGACTAAGGCTGCTTTTGCCTCAGCTGTGGAGCGCTGCAACTTCTACGAATCTACAACGGTAAGGCGACGGCCACTACAACAGTACAGCTACAACGGCTGCTACAACGGATGGAATAAGAGCTTCCGAAAAAAAAAACACAGTAGGGCCGCAACTACTGCGGCTGCTACAAGAGCCCACGGCTGTTACTGCGGGTTTCTACAGCAACGTGATCTACAGCAAGTGTTGAAGCGCAGAACTGTCGAGAAAATAATCTATCACCACGTTACAGAGACTGTCAACAAATGGTCGTAGAAGGCGACTAAAAGGGGCGGGAGCGGGGGACTGGAAATCCTCCGTTCTTGTATTACTTTCCAAAAGAAAGAAGAGATCAAGAAGCCAGGTGAGGATTTTTCCCTCTATGGCTCGGTTATCTGTTCTTGACGCTACCTCGATCATGCAGGAAATGGCGAGCATGCATGTATGAAAAATATATATATTCTTTAGTTGTGTGTAAATTTCAGTTTGCAAATAATATGTTTATGTATAAAACGAGAATCTTCTATGATTACCTATTTATTATATACGCGGAGGAAGTTCTGCAATGAGCCCCATCTTTTAAAACTTTTCTACTCTCATACAAGTCTTTGAACTTGTATATTGTCAGTAATTACAGTTTCACACACTGAACTTATTCCACTCATCCGAAACTCTGTTACTTGGAAGTACAGTATTTCTGTAACTTTTTCCTTCTTTTGCGAGTTTGTAGCTTAATTTCTTGCTATGACATCTTTGGTTACTCTCTTTCTCCCAATCTTTCAAAGAACTATTCACTGTCAACTTTGTCAAAATGGTTCAGAAAACCTGGTTTTGATCGAGTGTCATCTTGCATCCTCCTCTGTTCCGCAATGAGCAAAGTTATCGCCTCTAACCCTTCCCAAATAACATATTTGTTTTCACTTCATCTGGTATCTTTGTTCCTCTCCTTTGCATCTTCTCTACCCAAGTCTTTAAAATTTCTCAAGAGGTGTGCAGACTTGAGAGGCTGATTCTGATGTAGTCCTGCTTCAGAGAGTTTATTGAGCATCTTATCACTGTATTTCAGTGATGTTCTACTATAATGCGTAACAGTTCGCCCGCTCAGCAGTTCTTGAATTGGCGTTCGGGCGAAAGCTTTAGCATTAACCTCAATGCAACTCGTCCCTTTCACACACCCGGTTCATGTAATCTGTTTCCTTTGGGATTACACTCGTTTCGGGTCCATTTTTTTCCTTAAAATGTCTTATTTTCATCGGCCAGGGATAAACATCATTATTCACGCATGAAGAACCAGCTCTTGAGCTTGTCTAAGTTCCTTTGTAAGCTGGTGCAATCCTAGTCAGTGTTCGTAATTACCCAAGTTAATCAGTCCACTGATTACGGAAAAACATGACTCAAAACAATAGAGCCATGTTGATTTTTTTTCATCTCTATTTACCATTGAAGACAGGCTATTTCCCAGATTCAGCCCATACGATAGGTGAGGAGAAAACTTTGCGACATATTGATAGACAAGTTGAAGACATACAACCATGGGTGAATGGAGGAAATGTCTATACAAACTGATGGACTGGGCTAACAGGTGGCAAATGTATTTCTATATCGATAAGGAACGCTACAGTATCAATTCCATAGAAAGTTACAAGAGGCTAATGAGGAAAAGGACTTGGGCGGAATACTCTCGGGCGACCTAAAGCCAAATAAACAGTACACAGAGGTAATTAAAAAAAAAGAAAGGCGAACAATCGATGGTTCATCGGTAAAGCATTCGAATCTACTGTTAAAAAACAAATCCTCATTCTTGACAATTCATTGGTGCGTCTCCACCATGGATATTGTGTTCAGTTTTGGTCGCCCAACTCAAAAAAGAGAAGACAATGGACCATTCTCACTTCCTCAGACATAGCTCCTAAACCTAGCTCTTTATCTACTAATTTATCTCCGTTACCCCCTATAGAACATAATCTGTCTATTTCTTCCTAGATCTACTTCTCTCTGTAACCCAAAATGCTTAAGGTTGCTTCTTCCCTACACTCTTGGCAACAGACGAAGGAAATACCGCAATCGCTCAAATACACTCCCTAGCTGTCATCTGCAATGTACCGACACCACAGCCACAACCAGACTCGTGCACAGACCCTTTCCGTGATTCACCCCTGACCTCTTCGTACGCCCTGCTTCAGTCCAGTGACAGACGTCATCCCCCCCCCCCCCCGTATACCACATCACTCCAATTCGCTCTATCCCACGCACGCTTTACACCCTCCTGCCTCACACCTTCTTCCACGCGTAAAAGCAAGGTTGGAATAAAAGATAGAAAGGAAATCAGAATAACATTGAACAACTGTTTCATGTATCTTCCATTGTTCATTCCGTGAATAATGAATAATCACACATACCACTGATATGAACCCACTACCTCTGAAAACAGTATATAAATAAAAGCAGTAAGGGAAACTGAATTGAAAATAATATCCTGTGAATCGAATTGTGAAAACGACAACAGCGTAGGAAAAAAACTAATATTCATCGAGAGAAATGTTACGCGGTTGCGTGGCGTCAGATCAGCCGGCGGAGAGCACAGAGGGGTAGGGGATTGTCCATGCCGTATATCCTGTCCCTGGCAGCTGTTGTGGTGCACAGGTGTTGTCTTGGACAGGTGTGGCGCAGCAGCTGGGGTTCCCCCCCTTACCAAATACACACAACTACACCCCGTCAGCACTCTCACTCGGACACACGTCCAGAGACAAAATCCTGACATTGGAAAACCTAGGAAAAAAAAGGAGTTTTTGAGTTTCTAAGTGCTGTTTATATATATAAATCGGAGGATTTATATATATCTATATAGATATATACATCTATATAAATCGGAGGATTTATATATATAATCTATATAGATATATAAATCGAAGTTATATTTTCTTCGTGTGGCTATGAATGCCCGAGGTATAGCAAGGTGGGGTCGGTGTTTGAATGTCGTGTACTACCTCATCGTCGCTGCCGCCCTTGGGAACGTCGTTTACGTCAAGCTCATGGACAACGAGGCGTTCAGGTGGTTCCTGCAGACGGAGGAGAACGACGCCGACTCGCTGGAGGAGCTGCAGGTTGGTTCGTGTTAATCTTCTGAGTACGAAGGTACGATTTCCCCTGACCACGAAGGTACGACCCTTGCTTGGGTCTGATGGTCCGGCCTTCGACCAAAGACCAGACTATTATATACCAAAGGGTCGTGCCGTCGTGCCCATGGGTCGTACCGTCTCGCCCATGGGTCGTACCTTCGTGGGCGAGGAGCTGAAGGCGCTTACGAATCTAATGTATTCTAACTGGTAGGGTTATCTAGGCTTAATAATAATCCAGGCTAGATTATTATTATTATTATTATTATTATTATTATTATAATCATTATTATCATCATTATTATTATCATCATTATTACTGTTGTTATTACCATTATTATCATTGTTATCATTATTATTATCATCATCATTATCATTATTATTATTATTATTATCATTATTATTATTATCATTATCATTATTATCAATATTATTATTATTATTATTATTATCATCATTATTCTATTACTATTATCATTATCATTATTATTATCATTAATAACTATTAATCATTTTTTATAATTGATTGCCATTTCACGCGTTAGCGAGTAGCAACAGGAACTGGCGAGCAAAGGCCACATTCGCTCACACTCAGTCTAGTTATCATGTGTAATGCACCGAAACCACAGCTCCCTATCCACAAAAAGGCCTCACAGACCTTTCCATGGTTTACCCCGACGCTTCACATGCCCTGGTTCAGTCCATTCACAGCACGTCGACCCCTGCATACCACATCGTTCCAATTCACTTTATCCCGTGCACATCTTTCACCCTCCTGCATGTTCAGGCCCCGATCGCTCAAAATAATATTCGTTTCATCCTTCCATCTCCAATTTGGTCTTCCCGTTCTCCACTTCTGACACATACATCCTCTTTGTTAACCTTTCCTCACTCATTCTCACCATATGTCCAAACCATCTCAGTACAACCTCTTCTGCTCTCTGGACTAGACCCCTTTAATTACCACACATCTCTCTAAACCTTACATTACTTACTCTATCAAACCACCTCACAACACATATTGTCCTCAAACTTTTCATTTCCAACACATCCACTCTCCGCCACACAGACTTATCTATAGCCCACGCCTCATATCCATAGTATAATGTTGGGACCACTATACCTTCAAACATACCCAGTTTTGCATTTCCAGATTAAAAAAAATTGCTTCCGCATATTCTTCAGTCCTTCCAGGACATTCGCTCCCTCACCTACTCTATGACACACTTCCGATTCCATTCGCTGTCATGTCCCTCCCCAGGTTTCTAAAATACTTCACTTTCTCCACTCTTGTCCATTCAAACTCACATCTCAACTAACCTATCCCTCAACTTTGCTAAACCTAATTACTTTGCTTTTATTCATATTTACACTCGCCTTACCCCCTTCACACACCTTTCCAAAGTCAGCCACCAACTTCTGCAGTTTTACACTCGAATCAGCCACCAGTGCTGTATCATCAGCAATCAACAGCTGACTGACTTCCCAGGCCCCCCTCATCCCCTACAGACTGCATACTCGCCCCTCTCGCCAAGACTCGCATTTACCTCCCTCACCACTCCATCGATAAACAACTTAAACAACAATGGTGACATCATCGCCCTCCCCCCACATGCCTTACACCTCTTGATAAAAAATTCTCAATGCTTCTAGCACCTTTCTTCCTACACTATACATTCTAAAGACCTTCTACAAAGCATCTCTATCAACCCTAACATATGCTTTCTCTAGATCTATAAATGCCATATATATATCCATCCATCTCTACGTATTTCTCACACACATTCTTCAGTACAAACACCTGATCCACATACCATATACCACTTCTGAAACCGCACTGTTCTTCCCCAGTCTGATACTCTGAATATGCCATCACCCTCTCAGTCACTACCCTCCCATAACAGGTATACTCAACAAACTCATACGTCTGTAGTTTGAATACTTATCTTTATCTCCCTTGTCTTTATACAGAAGCACTATACATGCATTTCACCAATCCTCAGGCACCTTACCATGATTCAGTCATACATTGGAAATCTTAACTAACCAATCAACAACACAGTCACCCTCTTTCTTAATATATTCAATAGCAATACCATCCACTCCAACCGCCTTGCCACATTTCATCCTACGTAAGGCTTTCAGCACCTCTTCTCTCTTCACCAAACCACTCTCCATGGCTCTCTCACTCCTTATACCACCTCGACCCAAACACCTTACATATGCCATCCTATTATCAAACACACTCAACAGACCTTCAAAATACTCACTTCATTACTCCCTGTTACCACTTCCCCTTTTGCACCCTTCACTAAAGTTCCTATTTGTTTTCTTGTTTTTCGCACATACTGGCACATACTCACATACGTATACTTGTGTATGTCCCCATTCTTAAGCTAGGTATTCCTAATCACCAGTCATTTTTCATCACACAACTCCACAAGATGTTCGCCATTTCGCTTCATGATACTGAACGCCCCATGCCCTTCACTTATACCTTCAACTGCCATATCCCTTTCCTTCGCATTTAAATATCCTATCAGTAATACTCGGTCTCTTGCATCAAAACTGCTGACACATTCACTCAGCTGCTTTCTTCTCATGGCAAGGCGTATAAGCACTAATAATCACTCATCTCTTGCCATCCACTTTCATTTTTATTCACATCAGTCTAGAATTCACTTACACTCTTTCACACACTTCCACAACTAATGCTTCAGGAGAAGTGCTACTCATTCCTTAGGCCTTTACTCTCACCAACCCCTGACTTTACTCCTTCGACATTTCCAAACCATTCTTCCCCTTTACTCTTGAGCTTTGTTCCCCTCAGAGTCAAAACATCCAGGTTTCTTTCCTCAAACATATTACCTATCTCTTGTCACTTCTCATCTTGGTTACATCCACACACATTTAGACACCCCAGCCTGAACCTTTGAGGAGGATGAGCACTACCCGCTTGGCCCCATCTTCTGTAACATCTTTTAGAAATTGGAATACAAGAAGGGGAGGATTTCCATTCATTCACCCCCTACCCACCCCTTTTAATCGCCTACGATACACAGGGAATACGGAGGTAGAATTTTTTTTTCTACAACTCCAGGGATTAAGTATTATACCGTTATCAAATTTATTATCATCAATCATTTATTTTTATTATTATTATCATTATTATTATCATCATTATTATTTTATTATTATCATCATCATCATTATCACTGCTATAATTTTTTATTATTATTATTATTATTATTATTATTATTATTATTATTATTATTTTCTTATAATTATCATTATAATTATTATTACGAAACAAGTTCAGTTTTTGTAATTACGTTATTCATAGACCATTCATCACCTCGGGAAAAAAAATTCCCAGAATCTTTCGTTGTTGAGAATATAAACATAATACTTAACGGGTCTGTTTATTCTTCCAATACCTTCTAAGCTCTGCTCTGTCAAATGTCTTTATTTTCTTTTTAGGTAAAACGGGTGATTATGCCTTTAGGATATATCCGGATATGCTAAGAACGAGGTTGATTTACGGTGTTTAAAATAGCGCTATTGGCGTCTTAAATCAGTACAGTGAATTCGGACTGCAGTGACAAACCAGTAGACTACATGACACCTTTGGTAGACTGAGTATCTTAGGTAGACTGTAGAGCACCACCGGGGTATACTGCCAACATCAGTATACCCGAGGTATATCAGAACTATTGTAAACTATTGGAGCTTCAGAGGTACATTGCCCCCACTGGTATACTAGCACTACTGGTAAACCATAGAAAATCGTAAGTATACCCTAACCACTTTTAGGGTGATGATTGTAAACTAGAATGTTGTAACTCACACTGCAGTGAAATGTAAACTACCGATAGTACACTTCCAATAGCGATAGAGTGTGAAACTAACACTCGAAGATGTCACCACTTGCGATCTATAAATTCTTTTGTGAAAACTAACTGGTAGAGTTTGGTAGGAGACGGGCCTGTAATACTCGAAGTAGACTAAACTGTAAGCCGACAAGGATGACAAGGTAAGGGAGTGTAACTGAGGATGATCTGCAGTTGATTCGACGTGTCGCTGTTCACAGCGCCATCTGGCATGGACCAACACAACTAATATGAATTGTCATAAAGAATGGGAAATTATGAAGAAAATTTTTCATTTTATGGGTAGCTTTGATAACACCAGTGCAACCACACATAAGACACAGTATGTACAAACAGGTATTTGATCCATACTTGCATGGATGATCTTATATAATATACAATAACTGACATACTATTACAACATCCAGGAGAAAAAGTACAAGAAATTAAAACATGCAACGAGCAGACCTCCATGTACAGAGCTAAACACAGCAAACAAACAAATAGATAAATAAAAACTATCATGATACAGAAAATTCACAATGAATATTAAGATTCACATTTATATAACAAAAAGGTACTAGTTTCTTTGGTCAATCTTGAGTACTGGGGTACAAGGATAGAGCCAACTACGGTGTGGTGGTGTCACACAACTATGTTAAAATATGCACCTGCTTGAATCACATGTATCGCTCCGGTAAATCTGGATCGTCAGCACTGCTTGCATTCAAATCCTCTGAGAACCTTACATCACTCGTAGTTTACAGGGAAGGTTAATGCCAACCTAATTCTCAATGTCATTATATCAGGGCATAGACCTACTGCGTAGTCATTTGTATACACTGAGCTGACAGATTCAAAGACAATGACGGCCTGGCCTTATAAGCATATTAAGGTACGATGTTCTTCTGACATTCTCCTTTCATTTGTACGACACCAACACACACACACACACCACCATTGGTGCGCTACTTACCCAGATGCTTCTTTGGGAAAGCGATGGAATCTTAAGTGTCTATGGGGCCTTTCTTGTTTATCTATCCTTTTTATAGCGCACTACACACGCGAGACAGTCACGTGGAGCCATTTTGAATCTCAGCGGAAGACCAGACTGAGAGCCGAAAGACGTAAACATTACCGACGGTGGTGGTGGTGGTGACGCCATCCGCCGCTGACCGAGAGAACTAAAACGAGCCCGATTAGTGTTTCCTTTAGCTGCAAGGTGCATCTTTTGGCGACGCGCTTCCGTGTCGCGAGGTAAATTTCCCCTTACTGTAAATACGGGAGGGGACCCCATATGACACCACGACCCTTAAGCACGATGATATGACCCTCAAAGAACAGCGGTGCGACCCTATGAGTATAAAAAAAAAAAAGGCCTGCTCTCAACCTGACCCAAGCGCTCGACAGCCGTAACGTCATGCTCAAGAGATCGTACCGTCAAGTTCATCAAAGATCGTACCGTCGTGCTCAAAGATGGTACCGTCATGCTCCAGGACCGTACGTGAGCCGTCATGCTCATCAAGGATCGTACCGTCGTGCTCAGAGATGGTACTGTCCCGCTGCAGGACCGTACGTACCGTCATGCTCAAGGGTCGTACCGTCATGCTCATCAAAGATCGTACCGTCGTGCATACACGGGACTGATCTACGTACAAAGGGACGAATGGTTTGATTCCTAGTGGAAATAACAATGACCACTCGGTCGCCAAAGGAAGGGAAGTGTCTCGGTGTTCGCCGCTCAAGGTACCCTGTGAGTCTGCGTGAATTCAGAGACAAAAAAGAGAGCGTTAAGGGGAGGCTGTCCTACAGGCAATGAACACTTCCATAACCCGTAGAGATGACGTCCTTTTTTACGTTTTAAGGCATAAAAGAACGTAATAAAGTGAGCCCTAGAATGATGAAGGGAGAATGGAGGTAAAATACGATCAGTGGATGATCACTTACGGATGGAGTGAAAAAGAAAAGCAAGTCTTGAGCAGGTCTGATGCAAAAGGGATCAAGTCTTTTACTGGTGGGTGATATGACAGTTAACTTGGGGGGGGGGGGGGGTGGGGTGCCTGATGTAAAAGAAAATGGTGTACAGCTTGTTGACTTGTGTGCTGTAAAAAAAAGAAAACGATTGGTGATTGGTAATATCTGTTCAAAAAAAAAGAGTGTATTCGTTAAGTGTATGTGAATGAGCGGGTATGGTTGGTGGAGGAGTCAACAGGCGTTGTTAAAGCACGCACTAACCAACAGGAAGGCAGAGGAGAGATTGTTGAATGTGAATGTGCTGAAAGGGTGCAAATGGCAAGACGACCTTTTGTGTGTATGACTGTCTGCTCATTTTTACCTCACCCATAAAATTAGGGTCAAAGCCCATGGGTTCCCCTTTTTCACCAGCTAACAGCCTCTTACTTACCTACAACAGGAGCCCGCCAACGGCAGCGAGCCCCTGCAGGCCATCTCCTCTGCCAGGCAGCATCCGCTCATCATGGTGGCCGGACACCCACGCTCCGGCACCACGCTCATGCGCTCTATGCTGGACGCCCACGAGCACGTGCACTGCGGCGAGGAGACGCACATTGTACCTCTCGTCGTCGACTCCTGGAATCTGGACTTGGCCCCGAAGGAATACCTGAGGCAACTCTCTCAAGCCGGACTCACCAGAGAGGTAAAGATCTACCGAATTATCTTCTCTTTGCTCGTTCAAGTCACGGAGGAGGAAGGAAGGGAGACGTTTAAAAGCGTCTCCTGCGTCAGGACTGGAAGGTTTTTAACTGCCCACGTCGGGATTAAGACATATGGCGTTTTTTTTTTTATTTCAAAATTGATGTCTTTTTTTTTTCATATAGATCACCACCTGCTCTTGGGTTAGGCATGAGAGATTTTTTCCACTGATGATGTGACGTTAATCACAAATCAACAAACGCATGTTAATCATACAGGGATTATGGCTTGTTAGTAATCCCTCACACTCCTCTTAGGATTAAAATGATGGGATTACTGGCCCGTAGGATTACCCCTACCCAGTTTGCCGACGTCAGAAAATCTGAGTGTGGCGGCTAAAAAACTCTCTCTCTCTCTCCGTGAGAGCAGGTGATGGAGCGGGCCGTGGCCCACTTCCTGCTAGTGATCATCTCCAGGCTCGGCGCCGCGACCCAGAGGCTGTGCAACAAGGACCCGTTCACCATGTCCCACGCCACCTTCCTGACGAAGCTCTTCCCCAACGCCAAGTTCATCTTCATGGTGCGCGACGGACGAGCAGCTGTCCACTCCCTCATCTCTAGAAACGTGAGTGTTACGCGTGCCCGGATGCCCGTGTGTGTGTGTGTGTGTGTGTATATATATGTGTGTGTCACGTCTCTCAGTTTATTAGTAGTTTGTCATATTATTCCACAACCTCTGTCATGGCCCTGTTACGGCTTCGAGGCTGCAACATCACCCACGAGCAGCGTAAGGTGGAGCCAGTGTTTATATGCACAGTCTGTGACTGACGACTCTACAACACTCTCTGTAAATTTGATGAGGGAGCCCGACGAGACCCTAAGAACCGAATTAACTTTCAAACTTTATCGTTAGCGATGTAGTACGATAACAATCCCTTGAGTACGACGACTTACCTCCTTTAGTACGATGACAATCGTACGTTACCGATACCTTGAGAACGACGACTTACCTACTTTGGTGTGATGACAATTCCTTGAGTACGACGGCTTCACCCCTTGAGCATGACGACTTAACCCCTTCACTACGGTGACCTAACTCTTAAGTGCCAAAACATCAGAGGTAAATATAAACACTTCGACCTCGCTGGATGCTCAACGTTTCCATAAAACATCCCCGAATCGACCGTCATCCGTAGCCTTACATTGTTTAAGTCTTCCGCGCATATTCCACTTCCATGGAAGCAAAGGTAGTAGAGCTGCTGTCCTCAGCAATGCATCCACCTGGCTACCAGCAAAGGAGTGTTGCGGTCAAGACACTATTAACATCTCTGTCGGGTTTACAGGTGACCATCACGCACTTTGACTTGTCGTCATACGAGAAGAGCCTGAGACAGTGGGACAAAAACGTGAACGACATGTACCAGCAGTGTGAGGAGCTGGGCCCCACCGCCTGCCTCCCGGTCCACTACGAACTCCTCATCCTTCGGCCCAGGTACAGTATGACGCCCCCCGTCCACGAAACAGGTGATGAAGACCTACGAGAATGTAACGAAGCTGATGATGAGGATATTGAAGATAATGATGCCAGTGATGACGATTAGGATGAAATCTAAGTTGATAATGACGATTTTGAGGCTTCATCTCCACTCTCTCGGTCTGGACACAGATCAGCCACACCACATTCATCACCCACGCACGAACTTCACCCAAGACAGCCTAACTCCAATAATCATGTCGTGTCCATTTTTCTTTCAGGCAAGTGATGAAGTCTGTGCTCAAGTTCCTGAACTTGCCGTGGCGTGAGGAAGTCCTTAGGCACCATGAATTCGTAGCTAAGGACGGAGAGGTGTCCTTAAATCCGTGAGTATATTTTGCGATCAAGTCCCTTAATATAACGCCCCTAAATCTATGGGGAGGGGGGGGGGCGTTAGGTAACATCCCTGTATCTGAAGATGTTATGTTACGGTAGAAGTATCATCCCATATTTTCCCAAGTTCCTGGAGTGCCCATAGCTCATAAATGTCCAACATTGGTACATTGATAACTAACCCGAGAGCTGGCTGCTTGTGTGCCCCCACCACTAGCTAGACCACGGAATACTCGGCAAGCTGCTGCGTCACATGAT
>JAYMFT010385472.1:0-20166 GCA_038088735.1 Panulirus argus | reverse complement strand
CTGAAACCCGGAGATTCTTAGCACCCCATGATGCCGGGGACTAGGGGCCACAGATTGGACGGACACTGTCGTCATGATGCTTATAAATGTTAGAGGGGATAGGAATTGGCAAGAGTACTTATGTGAAAAAAGTAGTAATAATAAGTCACATTTAAAATGGCCAAAGGACATGTTTAGATTATGATCAAATGTGTCATAGATCAAACATGATTCAATTATATTTCTTTCACTGAAACAATTTGTTTTAGCTACGGTCTTATCTCTTTCCCAGTTGATATGGTGATCAAAGGCAGCTTTATGTTGAAATAAGCCGCTATTCTGGTGGGCCGTCCTAACACTATACTTATGCTGTGAGATCAGAATCTCCTAATCTTTTCCCGATTGTCCAATATAAAATTGGTTTCAGTCTTTACATGGGACCTTATAAACAACACCTGTAGTATTTGATGGTCTATTAATGAGGGCTTTCTTGATGGTGTTGTTATATTCTAAAACTACTTGCACATTAAGTTTTTTGAGAATGTGAGCACATTCGAGAAAATTCTCATGGAAGGGAAGAACCAGGGTTCTTTGGTTACTCTGACGTTCTGGCTTATTATTTTGGTCACTACAGAAACGTTTCCTTGCTGTATTCGACAAGAAGTCGAAATGAATAATAAGGTACCCTTTTTGGATGCAGAGGTCATCATAGATAAGGTATCTTGAAAACGAGGGTTTACAGAAAACCTACAAATATACTGTCTTACATCCACTATTATTCAAATCACCATATTAATGTAAAAAGATTGGTCTTTATATCTATGTACCTGAGTGCATATAGGATTTCAGATCTTGAATTCTTAGATGATGAACTGAAAATGATTCAGTACATTGGACAGAAGATACCCAATAAATATACTTAACCAATGTCAGAAAAGTGTCCTAAGAGTGTGCCATTAACAGTACCGGTGACGATGGTAGGGTATAAGCTATATATGATATAACAAACTAAATATCAAAATAACAAAAGGAATGTAAAAGGTTATATCAAATCAAATGTTGAAATTATCGATCTTTCCACTTTGTCGTATTATTTACATTCACCCTGTTGGTTGGACACATGAGAAATGTTCCAACTGACCCAATCTTTAACGTACGGACAGAGGAAACCGATCTAAGTACCGGACCATAGCCCCTTGTCCACAAACAAGCCCCACAACCCTTTCCATGGTATCTCTCTAGCCGCTTCACATGTCCTAGTTCAGTCCGCCGAAAGCACGTCGACCCCTGAATACTATATCGTTCCAATTCACTCTTTTCCGAGAAAGCATTTGACTCTCCTGCATGTTCAGGACATGAGCACTCAAAACCTTATCCACTCTGTCCTTCCATCTCCAATTCGGTCTCTCCCTTCTAACTTATCCGCTCCACTTTTGACACATATATCCTCTTTGTCAACCTTTCCTCACTCATTTTTTCCTTATGTCTAAACCATTTCAGCACACCCTCCTCAGCTCTCTCAACCACACTCTTCTTATTACCACACATCTTTTTTACCCAATCATTTCTTACTTCACTAACCCTTTTCACACAACATATTGTTCTCAAATATTTCATTTTAAATACATCCACTCTCTTCCGTAAATTCTCATCTGTCGGGACTACTATAACTTCAAACACACCCATCTTCTTCTCCTCAAGTAATGATCCCTCTTTCTACACATTCCTCAATATTCCCAACACCTTTGCTCCCTTGCCCACCCCATGACTCACCTCATCTTCCATGGTCCCATACGCTGCCATGTCCACTCCCTGTTATCTAAAATACTTCACTTCCTCTAGGTTTTCTCCATTGAAACTCACACCCCAACTAACTTGACACTTTGCACTTCTAAACCTAATAACATCGTTTCTAATCATATTTACTCTCAACTTTCTCCATTAATACACTCTCCCAGCTCAGACACCGATTTCTGCAGTTTTTCACTCAAATCTGCCACCAGTGCCGTGTCATCAGGAAACAACAGTTGACTCAACTCCCAAGTCTCCCTACCTCTGTTAACAGACCCTTGTATTTTCCTCCCTCAAAATTCCATCTATAAACAGAATAAACAGTCACGGGACACCACATACCCCAGCTACAAACGCACCTTCACCTATCAAAGCAAAAAAGTTTAGGGATGTGCTGTGGTAAATATGTTGGTGAAACTACAAGCCAGCATCTGGAAGGTATAAATGAGCAAGAAATGAGTATAGCAGAATGATTATGGAAGAACAGACAAACTTTGAGAGGAATATCGTGAACGAAGTTGTAGACAATCCAAACTTTTCCTAAAATTCATTAGGAGTAAATCGTCAGTTACGGAGCAGCATCAAGGCTGAAGGATTCAGATGGAAGGGTTGTGGAGGATGATGGAAAGGTGTACGGGGAGCTGAACTACAGGTTCAAACGATTTTCTCAGTGGAAGACACTCTAACCTCAACATCAGTCAGACGAAGTAGGGAGGAGGTCTTGGAAAGCCTTGAAATATCTAGAAAAGACATCAAGAAACTACAACTGGGTCTTTAACCATAAAAGGCTCGTTGTTCTGATGGAGTTTTCCTCATGTGCTAAAAGTGTTTGCAGATATGCTTGCAGATATGCTCTTGGAATGCTCACGATGTCGTTGAAGGAAGATAAAGTGCCTAGGGAGTACGAGAGGAGAAATGTCATACATATGTTTAAAAAGGCAGACCGGCGAGTTGTGTCGAACTACAAGACCAGTGTCCCTGACGAGATGACTTGTAAAGTAATTGAAGCTATTACCAGGAGCAAATGTATCGTTACAAGCAAAAAAAAAAAAAAAAAATACTACCCATGCGAAAGAAAACATGGATTCGGGGAAAGGGGTCATGTATTATAAACTTCTGTGAGAAAGTGAGCTCTGTTCCAGACAAAAGATAAGGCTAGGTGGATTGTGTGTATCTGGACTGCCGCAAAGCTTCTGACACTGGATCATATAGGAGGCTAGTAAAGAAGGTTGATCTTCAAGCAAGGACAGAGGGAAGACTCCTTCAAGGCCGCACCTCAAAGGAGCAATTCTCGAAATGAGTTGGGGTCACCACTGGCGTCCCGCATAGGTTGGTCCTGGGACCATTCTTCTCCATCCATGCACATTATCTGCCAGAAGGATTGGACTCATATCCGGATATATTTTCGGATGATGCCAAGGTCATGAGAGAAGTAAAGAATTAGGGATGTGAAGGATTGAAAATCCCCTTTTTATTGGCTGGGAGGAGCAAGTACATCACATTGTAGAGGTCCTCTGCAGTCCTCCGAGCACACTAGACTTTCCTAAAATGGAAGGAAACTTCGAGGCTTCACCAGTGTTTCCTGATCTCAATGTGATCTGCGCACTAGGGTACACAACAGCACAGGTCCTCGCTAACCACCATCGGCTGGCAATCAGATCTCATGTTCGGGGACACCGGTCAAGGCTTGCCAAGTGGGGCGCGAAAGAACGGTGAGAAGGGAAGAATGCAATACACTAACACTACCCAGTACCACACCAATAAAAAGAGGATTTTCAGTCATTCAAACCCTATTGTCTTGGGTTTCGCAAATGTATCACGCTGCCTCACAAGAGGAGGAGGGAGGCAAGACTGGACCCTAAAAGGCAAGTAAAAGAGAGAAATCATCAACAGAGAGAGTTTGTCATCAATCTTATTATCTACTTTTAGACGTATATGAAACCCTACAAGTAACCAGAGTAAAGCACAAAGTTTATTTATTTACCCAAACAAGTACAAATGGACATAAAGTGTTACATATACACCCATATGTACCTTGAGGACTCACATAGAAAGTGCCGTTGATGTGTGAAACATCAGTTACATGACCTAACCGGACATACGAGGACAAATACATGTACAATATTATTTCAATTCCAACTTTGCAGACTCTGTTTCTGATGGAAGAGAATCTATGAGGTTAGTTGGACTCAAGAGGCGGTACACCGTATCCCTGTAGGGAAACAGACATTACCGCACAATCTGTCCCCCCGACCTGGTGGGCCAAGTAGCGTTGAGCGAACGAAACTGTGGACCGCCACTCTCCTCCTTCCTTGATCTTGACCAGTGAATGTGTCCGGAGGAGGGCCAACGTTGACGGATTGCGGCGAACCTCAAGAGCCCTGGGAGCGAGGCCAGGATTCGCCTTGAGGGAAAGATGAGCGGGTAAGTGCTCCGAGGTCTGCCTACCCCGTGGCCGTCATATACTCCCGTACAGCACTGACAGGATATAAAGGGTTAGGAACCCCATTCTGGACCCGCGCTGGTAAGACAATGGGTTCCAGGCTGTGATTCTTGCGCTCATTCTTTGCCAGGAAGGTAGGTGATGGGACCAAACAAATTTGACCTTTGGCCGGGGAGAAGCAGGTCCACTGCGGGAACCGCTTGACCGCCATTATAACTGAGAGGCCAGCGCAGTCAGAAAGAGGGCGCAGTGAAATAGGTTCTCAAGCGGTGGATTTGTCGTAAAGTCTGGCTCTTGAAGATACGCCAGGGCTCTTTGCAGCGACCAGAGAGGCCTCTGGGGTCTGCGCGGTGGCCGCTGTAGGAAAAAGCTTCTATGTGACTCCACAGAGCGGGATGGGAGGCGAATATCGCATGCATACTGCATCGGATTTGCAATTGCCGCTTGGTGAGAAGTGATGGATGCGAGGATGCGACCTTTCTCACGAAATATAAAGGACAGGAAGTCCAAAATCACAGCCTCTGTGATAACGGTAGGCTTGGATTGACGAATCAAAGATTGAAAAGCCCGCCAGCAGGACTGATACTGGCGCAATGAAGAAGGACGCAACCCCGCGAAAATGTCCTCCGTTACCTGAGGAGGCATCTGCTTGTTTAGAGTAACCCTGAGAAAACCCACGCGTGCAAGTTCATGGGTGCCTCTGACGGTTTGAGATTCTTCTGCTGTAAGCAATATAGTGGGAGAGAAGTCGGACTGGGGATTCGACTGCAGAGGGTCATAAACCACGGCTAAGCCTTCCACAATGGAGTGACGAGAACTTTGCCGTGGTACGGGCTTAGCCTGTTCATTACCGCCAGGAACACTGTGGGGGGAACAGGTATAAGAACGGCCACCTGTTCTGGTCCACCGTACAGCGTCTGGTTACCCAGTCCTTATCCTTGGCGTCTTGGCAAGGAAGACGGGAAGCTTGGCGTTCTTTGCGGAGGCGAACATATCCATCGACGGTGCTCTCAGTGTCTCACCAGACTTTGGAAAATTCGTGGGCGAAGAAACCACTCGACTGAAGAGTTTATGCTCCTTGAGGGAGAGTTGGCCTACTCGTTGTTCGTTCCTGGAACATACGTCTCGGAGAGAAATAGATTGCGACGCCGAGCCAAGGTGAACAGTCTCTACGACACTTGATTGTCCATGTGCAAGCAGACGCTGGTGTTCAGAAGCCGCGGAGACCACAGAGGAACAACCAAGGAACCGTGAGCTCCATTGCATTGACGTGCCAACGTCGTTGCCACGGAGGTCACTCATCCTGTCCTTGCTGGCCCGTCGACGATTGGAAGACCCATCCTCAGTCTGCCGCGTCGGCTGACACGAAGAGCGAAGGTGGAGGATCCCGCCATCTGCGAGGTGTAGCAAGTAGCCAGGTTTTAACCATGGGTCCAGCAGAGCTACCAGTGCCGTCGGAAATGGACATAGAACATCCCGAGATCTGACTGAGACGTGGCGATTTCCCTTCATTGTGAGTCGTCGGTGGCGAATCCGCCCCATGGGTACAATTTCTGCCGCATAATTTAGACCCGAAAAGACTCCTGCTGACATCTTGTCATCGTAAAAGAGAGAGACTTCCGTTGAAATTTCTTGAGAATACTGTGGCGGTTGTCCTCCGACAGGGCGATCGTCATTTCGCAAGTATCCCAGGCATGCCCAACCACACGAGGCGTTGGCGTGGGACCATAGAGGACTTCGGGAAGTTGAACCTGAAACGTCGAAGTCGAAGGTCCTCTCTTATGCTGCTCGTAGCGACTGAGCGCTTGTGATCTTGTGGAAGGTCGTCCGTTTGAGGTCGATGGAGCACTAAATGGCGTCTTATTAGGTTTTGCATGAGCGGGTTTGTGTGAAGAGAGTTTCGGAGCCACTCGCTGCTATTTCGGGAACGGTACTCTTACCCGACCCGTCGGCGGGGCCACCGCCATCAGTGCCTCGACTTCGTTCTCTTGGGCGAGGGTGAGCCTAGGGGGATCCGTCTACAGGATACCTCTTTGATCCGCAGCGTCCATGTGGTCGAAAGAAGACCTCCGCATGTTCAAGCGTTGAAGAATCGCCTGCTCAACTGTTTCCCACGTAGCAGGTGAAACAGAAAGCATTGCACTCGGCAATATGTGCCAGCCTGTCCATGAGGACGGCCACCATAACAGTAGATTCTCCTTTCAGCATTCGGTCCTTAAGAGACAGCAATCAAGTCGCAGACTGATGAAAGAGCACCAGGCTCTTTCGGGACGGCAATTTACCGCGGTAATGTATCATCCCGGGTGTCAAAGCCGATGCTGACGGGAAGTTAGAGACACGTGACAACTGGCCGTGGATTGCTGTGGCGTTGACGAAACTGGCAGACGCCAGCACAGAAGCATGTGATGGGAAGAATCACTGGAGGTGGCGGCCCTAACTCACCAAGAAGCGGGACCCTCGTACACCTTCTTGAAGCGGAGATTAATTACCCCCCCACTCCGCCGCAGGGAATTAGCCGCTTGCATCGAACCTGCAGAGGGTCTTCGATGACTGTCGGTGGTCGACTCTTTTGAGCGAAGAACCACCGCATTACGGTCGTCAAAGAACCTCGAAGCCGAAGGAGCAGGGGAGGACGTGGCGGCCTTGGGCTGGCCGAAAGATGGAGGCCATCCTCATCGTTACATCCAGCGGACAGCAATATCCAGGATCTCCATAGAAATGGGAAGGCCGGAAATTGTGCTGACAAACGCCTCTGCTTGCGAACGACCATCCCTCTCGAACACGGACAGTCTCTCCGTCGGCACCTTTGTGCAATCCAGGGTACAGATCACCTTCTGAAGCGTGTCCTCCCAGGACGGGAATCTAGACGTCGTATGTGGAGGACGAATCGAACAATCTGTGGTTGTCTGGAGGTGGGAGGAGAGACGGTCCTGGGTCGCTTCCAAGATCGGCGCTGGCGACACGGAGAGAGCTGATGCTGCGCTTGGTGTGCCATTGACCTCTCACGGGAAACGAAAGAGGCCGAATCGTCGTTTTCTGGAAGAGAAGACGAATCCCTACAATCCATTGTGTCCCCAAGTCTGTGAGCCTGGGCCTTGGACAGGAGAGAGGGTGATAATCGTTGACCCTCTAATAGAGAGGTTCGGTCCGTCGGACTGCAGTCAGCCGGTCATCTTCGTCACGTATTGCAGAAAAGTAGTCTGTGTCTGAAATAATAGCTTCATTATCGCCGCCATGAGCGTGTCGAGTTGGATATTGGTTATGGCAGAAACTTGCATAGCTGGAGAAGAGGTAGGAGAAATTAGTGTCTCCGCCACGTCGGAGGGGATGAGCACCGTCGTAACACTCGGAGACGAGGTCTCTGACCGATCCAGGTAAGATAGTTCGTCCCTTGACTGGTGAGACCTGGAAGGTGAAGGACATTCCTGGAATGGTGAGAATAGGACGACAGAGATGTAGAGGATTTGACGTGGGCAGACCTGAGGTTGATAGAGGTGTGTTTCGTTTTGGAATAGCTACCCTTACTCTCGTGTTCCTGACTGAAGACGTCGACGTAGGCAATATATAAAAACGGAAGCTCGCAGAAAATGGAGTGTTCCGTGAACGAGACATATCCAGCTTGCACCGAGCTCAGGGTCCACCCACGTCATTCGAAGGAGGCCCCTCCTGGATGTCCTCTTTAGGGCGGCGGTCCACCGTGCCTTGAGCTGGGTGAACAAGGTTGACATTTTGTCCTGGCCTCTTGCCGCAGTATTTCCTCCACGATGGCCTGGTCACGGACTCAGAAGAGGTATCCTGGAAGGCCATCGTTTGATATAACCATGACTAGGTACTCTGTCAAAAGTGATTGAGCACGTAGGACGATGAGTCCGGAGGAATCACAGGAACCAACTCCCTCGACGAATCGGCCACCCCGTGGACCGTTTTCAGCCCCAGGTGGAACGTTGCCATGAGCGGGGACCCGAGGGTGCGAGCGCCCAGACGGTTTAGGAGGGGGACACAAGCAATGAGGGCCCTCTGAACGAAAAGTATCATGAACCAGCGGGGACGCTACGAATCTTCAGCCCGACAAATTACTAACTCAACGAATCGCTGATCTAACGAATCCAGCACACCATGGGAGAGAGTGGAAATGAAGCCGGCACATCCCTGGGAAAGGAGAGCAACGCCTCTTAACCGATCGGTGATGAATCTCCGGGCTGCACAGTGTGACCAGAAGATGAACCTAAAAACAGTTAGGTACAAAAGCAAAGGTTTCCATAACTTGAGCAGCGTAACAAGACGCACTGAAGTAGAAACAACGGAGGAAGGAAGCCAACAGGAAGTCATAACAAGTCACCTAAGTACTACCGCACGAACATTAGCAAGTCTTCAGAACCTACGGAACTTAGGACAAGCAGGAAAGAAAAACGGGAGAGAAAAAGCCAAGAGCAGAAAAGGCCTTCGAAAACACCGGCACAGAACTACCGCGCAAAACAAAGCCTGAAAGGCCACAATGAAAATTACTAAAACAAGTAAAAGGAGGGACCATCAGCCCAGCCTAACACAGTCATAGTAACAAAAACAAACCCAAGAGGAACACATACGCTTCAGCTGCTGTAGGTGAACACGTAACAAACCACAAACAACACGACTTGTTGGCTGGGACGGTGGGCAGAAAAGATTGCTAACTAACGGCAGTTAGCGAGGACATGTGTTGTTGTGCACCCCAATGCGCAGGTCACATTGAAAATGGGAAACACGGGTCAAGCCTTGAGGTTTTCTTTCTATTTCAGGGGAGTCTAGTATGCCTGGAGATCGTTTGTTGCTTCCAGAACGTCTTTTGAGGCCCAATTCTTCGATTCAAAGGACTACAGAGGACCTTAACAGCGTGATACACAAGCGGAACCCAAGGCAATGAAATAAAGAAAGCTTCAACTAAGAAGAGAACCAGGATAAACTCTAAAATTGGTCTGACACATGGTGTTGAAATTTAACTCGAATACAGCGTCCGGAAAAAAAGTCCCCCTATATACTTTTAAAGGCGATGCACAGCTAACATTTATTATAGGTACAATTGTATAGCGCTCTTATGGTGAAATCTTTGTACATCAAGTCGGTAAGACTAGTGCTTCTAACGGTATGAGCACCAGCAAACCACCTCAGTGTGCTTCAGGCTATCTTGAGGGAACGATTTTCTTTCTGAACTCTTCCTCGCTGCAACTTCTTTTGAGAATTTTGCTTCTTGGCGCTGTATTTCTTCCACTCGTGCTTCAGTATGCGTCTCAAGATTGGTTGCCGCAATTAGAAAAGTAAAAAAAAAACTACGTAATAAAGAAGGTCCAAAGGAGGCAAGGAATATGTTACCAGAATTGAGAAAGCATAAAAAAGTAAGGGGTGACTTGATTACAGTGTTTAAGTTTTAAAGCCAATTTGATGACACACAGCAAACAGTTCTTCGAAAGATGTAGAGCTGGAAAAGACAGCGGCCATAACGTGAAGCCGAAAAAAAGAAATATCAGAAAAGATGTAAATAAGCACTTCTATAAGACTGGCAGATGAATGAAATAAATTGAGTGATGACATTGTTCATGCGGGATGCAAGAAGCATACAGATGTTTAAAAAATCGTATGACTGCAGGGAAAATTTAAGAAACAGGGCTCCAAGAGCGTAAATCTCCCTCCCCGCACTATATGAGCGCTCACGGCTCATATAGTGTTCACAGGAACACCAAGATCTCACAGTTTGGTAATAACATCACCATTGGTTCACACAGTAGTGTCAAGGTAATAACTTTGTAATACACAGATAAAAAATTTGTCAATTCAAACACTGTTCACAAGACTATAATTTGTTCACAATGAGCTCAGATTATAAGCAGAAGCTCATAGAATTGTCACATGTAACTAATCAATGTTCATATCTTCAGGTCTCACACATTGCCTATAGCAACAGTATTGGTTCATACAGTGCTCTCAACCCCTCCAGTGGCTCACATACCTCGCATCATCAGCACAGCATAAATATCAATTCACATAGTGCTCAAAACAGTACACACACCGCTCATAAAGAGGCTCACACGCTACTCATGGCACCATCAGCGATATTTCCTTTCCACCCCTGCCATCTCCAACACCTTGCCTCTGTCATTTGTTATGTGGTGTTCCAGTCAATCTGCGAGGCCCTACCAGATACGGAGCATCTGATACACACCTCTCTCTCCTAAAGAGGTATCCAGCCCCCGCGAAGCACCTCATCCACACCTATTATCTGTGGGTATGGTATCCATACGCCAAATCACCTTTAAGCTGGGTAACTAAAGTAAGAGTTGTTATAGCTCTTCCAGAACAGTTTCACCTCTCACCGGTGATTAACTTCTCAACGCACTAGTGATATACATCGGGCCTCATCTTGACAATGTGTGATGATCATGTGCTAGCACAGTTAACGTTTCTGCTCGGGATTAAATCTCCACAGTCGCTCCTCATGACAGATTTTAAGTCATTACCTCCCTGAAGACGATGGTACGACCTTGAGCATGATGGTACCTTTGACCAGACCTTTAAAAGTCAGGTCAAAGGTCATGCTCTCACACCCAAATATCTTACAGTCGTGCTCAAGGGTATTATTGATGTCCTTAGTGGGTTAACTGACTCAGTCAGTCTATTGTGCATCAGTCTGAACGGTGGTTCGGTCGATGCCCATGAAGGATGTGACGACCCTCCTGCAGGTGCATACTGGATGGAAGAACCGTCCTTGTACTTCCATATAAGTCTGCTGGATTAAGCTATTAGGAATGTGGCGTGTCGTACTTGAGGATACAGTAAGTGGACGCAGACTTAGTGTCGTGAGGTGCAGCTCCTGGCATGCTACGAGTAACAGTCTCCATTACCAGGACTCCTGCTGCCGCCCTTAAGCACCCGAGTATAACGGGGGGCTCTATTCTATGATGCATGCTTAGAGTATGTCACCACCATACTTAATGTAAACTGATTGGAATCCTGGAATATACCTAGAAAAGTCTTCGGGGTTCCTCTACTCCCACAGCCATGGCTGGGCCCAGGCTGTTGGGCAGGGCCGTTGGACAACCAAGCTGTTAGAAGCCGCAGCCCGCAGTCTCCAAAGCCTGGCTGCTCTGGTACACTTTCTAGGTACTTGTCCAAGTCACTCTTAAACTTCTCTACTATGCATCCTATGATATTCCTGATGATTACATGCAAGGTGTTGAAGAGTCTTGGGCCCTGGAAGTTTATGGTGTTCCCTCTTTTGTGTGCATATCTCACCTTTGGACTTCAGAGGTAGTCTTATACAGCGTTATCCATGCCTGTCGTGCCAGTAGGATGTTATTTGGGAACATACCTTCTAGGATTCTCCAGGTATAGATGATGACGTACCTCTCCCGTGTGCGATCCAGTAATTTAGTTCATTTTCTACGTTAATAAGGACGATGAAAGATCTCAGACCACTCTAAGTCTGCAGTTTCGCCTGATTACAATGTTTCATTTGAGATAAACCAATGAAATCTCGGAGCAGCTGAATTCCTTTATCCTCTTATCATGTTCTACATACGCTTTGCTCCCTGTCCATTTCTTCACCAACTCCAAAATTATTGTTGATTATCAATAGTACACCAGCGTGTCAACCTCATTTCAATTGCACAAAGATTAACTCCTCAGCTTCACTGTCAGGAGCGAGTGTAGCAGCCGTAAACCTGTTACTTTCGTGATGGAATGAAGACATTGAAAGTAGGCAGCGTTTGCCAACTGGTTCTAATGTTGCTGACGATAAACAATAACTTCTGTTAAAAAGTTTGAGAACTGTATAGAGGCTGCTAGTCCCTTTACACGAGGCAACGACTCAATCCGCTTTTCATCTACTCAGTCCTGACGTCTTTGTGAAAGTATGAGTTGGGTGTTTATAACAATAACGAAGGTAGAGGGATATAAGGATATAAGAGGGAGAAATTATATAGAAAAGAAATATCTATATCTTCGATATGTGAAAGATGAAATGAAAGGTCTAAAGTCTGCGAAGTGCTCGTGTTTTAAGAAAATTTTGCTGCGCCTCACAAGTCTAGGGTTGGTTAGAGACACCAAGAAGCTTACTTTATCAGTTCTGCTCTCAAAGTATTTGGATTAAGATAATAGGCATGTGGCGTGTCGTACTTGAGGATACAGTAAGTGGACACAGACTTAGTGTCGTGAGGTGCAGCTCCTGGGATGCTACGAGTAACAGTCTCCATTACCAGGACTACTACTGCCGCCCTTAAGCACCAGGGTATAACGTCGTAACTTCAACAGCCAAGAATCATTGCTGTGAGTTACCACACACCATCCTGGCCGACTCCGCAACGTCATCAACTAACGTGTCACCGGCCGCCATCTTGCCGCACCTTAGAATGTCATCATCCCCGACGTCATCTCGCCGCACCTAAGATTCCTCGTTCGCTGACGTATGAACCCCAGACCAGCACCAGCAGCTGGCATCTTCCAGGACATCACGTCTTTCTGCGATCACACCTGCCGAGGAGTCAACGTTTCCACACTAATATTTACGGTTATGTGATGTGATATTCTAGATTTTTGCTTGAGGTACAATCTAAGAACCATATTTCCTAGGTGTAACTTGAATAATACTGTGACTATGGCAAACCCATCTTCACCTGTAGTTGCTCTTAGACTGGTCCACACTGACGCTACCCACAATCCATTTTAAAGAATATAAAGACTTAGAAGTATGGATTACAGTGCCAATCAGCTTAGCCACAAAGGACAGCAATAGCGGTACTGATGTAGATAAAATCATGAAGGCTAAATGATTAACTGATTTTACAGATGGAATAGCTCGACATATAGAGGCTGTACAGCTATAACTAACTAGCAAAGTCTTAAACGATACTTGAATGAATATCGCCGCCGTGTCTTGAGGGAAGATACGGTAGCAATAATTGTAGAGATTCTTTTCATCATGATTATTGTTATATGTACTTTTAATACTGATAATTTAGGAATGAGATTAAGACAGGCCTTGTTTGACACAGCTTTGCTAGATACTGAAGGAGGCTAGGGACTTCCACAAGCTTTTGATCTGAAAGCAGCCCCTCTTGAAGTTAGGGAAAAGGTAAAAGATGACGAGGTTTAAGGTAGGATTGAATATGCTTATCTTACAGCTCAAATCTGTAAACATGTGAGTTTCAAGAACTCTGTCATATCTATCAATAATTCATATGCAGGAGCCAACATAAGATAATGAAACCTGCTGTACATGTTCCATCTGGTCCTCCATCCAGTTCATTTCAATGCTTTTTCCCCTGGTTCCCCAAGAAGCGAAACAACCAGCAGACTCGCAGATCCAGACATTCAGCTCCTGACAGCATTCATCCGGCCCACAACAGCACATTGTCATCAGAACAAGCAAGAAGGGCACTATAAATATAAATGTAAATTTTATATCTCCCTATCCACCACAACAACCCACACGAGTGGTCCTCCTGGCACCGACCTTCCAACGCCTTCAGAAATATTATTCCTTCCATAGGACCAGTACTCACAGCACAGTGGACTGCAGACACCTGCAGGCTCAAACCAATCACGTACGGTCCATGCAGCGGGATCTAATCTTCCCCCTGATCAAGTCCCGCCGCAAGTCACGACCATGCAAACCTTTCATATCACTCAGACATGGGAAGCACCTCTCCAACCCCAGTCATCGCCGACATAAGATTTATAAGCCAATGAGCGACAGATGAGTCATTTTGGTATTTCCGATTCCTATGTAGTGTTCAGAGATAAATAAGACAGTGATATGAATCAAGCTTTGAACATATGTGGTACTGATGGAACCCTTTTAAAGGCACAAGTTAATGAGATACCACCTAAAGTCTTTATAGATACTGTAACTGAAGCTAGAGTGTCCGCAAAAACACTGTACACCCCCTATATGTTTTCAAAGGCAATACAAGACTACGATTTTTTTGCGGATGGAAGCATATGACGATCTCAGGGTGAAATCATCGTAATATCTGGTCATGGAGACTAGTGTGTCTAAAGGTGTGCGCATCAGCAACCTGCCTCAATGTGCCTCAAGCTATCTTGTGGGAAGGATGTGTTTTCTCTACTCTTCCTTGCTGCCGCTTCATTTGAGAATTTCGATTCTGGGTGCTGCATTTCCTCCACCTGTCCTTCAAAATATTTGGCTCTTATCTTTATAAGGGGTAAGAAGCCCGAATTCTCGCCTGGAAGAAAATGTGGGTATACGTGAAATTTCTAGGCGCGCTGGGCGCTCAGAACTCACAATCAGGCGGATGCCTCCTGTATTATCTCATCAGTGCCTTGCCTCATCAAGATCTTGTGGATCCAAACCATGGACCTAAAATACTTCAGGAACTTTGCCAATTCCATGCACCAGATATCTGCAAATGGTAATCAAGCCCAAAGGTCACATGACAGAGTACTTAAGTGTAAGTGTAACATTATCTTTGAAAATGTATGGGGAGGCGGAGAAGGTTTTTAGCGGACACTGATATCTAATCTAGTCGTAATGTATTGGTAAGTTACTGGGCAACCTTTGGAAATACTGGGGAAGGTAGCATTCAACTTCCAAGTTATTACTAATACTATGGAAGTAGAATATTACACATTCGATCACGTAAAATTTCAAGGGGACCTTTTAATAGCTTTCCCCGTTATGTAAAATTATAAGATAGGACTGTAACTATATAAGGATACTTTGTTTCCATGCTGTCTTGCACAGTAAATTATCAAAAAGTGTGTTGTCCGACTTTTCTTTATAATAGAGTTACCCCCGTAAACCTAAGAGAAAACGGGCACTTTACAGTTGAGTAAACCCACCAATGACCGTGCTTAATAGCTCAAATAAGAAAATGGGTAGCTAGTCTTTCTGATGATTGTTGTCAATCTTAGTTACTTAAGGGAGCTTTAACCCATGTATAAAAGGGTTTGGAAACAGTTTAACACGTGCAGCAGTAAGTTTAGCTTCTCTTTCTTGTATGGATATGAAACCAACGACCTTTATGCTGTCTAACAGAACCAGACTCAGTCACGGTGGAAGTTGTTTACTTGCAGGAAGAGTGACGATGAGGTGAATTTTTACCTGGGTCGTACATTGTCTCTCGAGACCTCACTCTGACCAAGAGAACAGATCTAGTTGACTTTTTCATGAAAATGAGGTGGTCAATTGTCAGAATATAGTTTAATCCACGTAATTCTCCTCGAAGGCGCAACCCTTGCGTTTATAATGATAGGGTAGACTTCACCTCTCTAAGATAATGAATGATCACAGGGAAGTAGGAGCTTTGAGGGAAAAACTGTTAGTGCTCACTCATTATGCTTCACATACCATCCCACCACAACCTTGGATACGCGTAGTTTATGTCCCTGGCGACCGCTTAGCACGCTCCCAGTGACAGGTTTGCGTGAAGGCAATGTTGCAATAGGGTGCGAGTCAATCCAGTTGCTCAGAATGGAATGCCATTTTGATCTTAGTCCCCAAAAAATGGAACCTGGAGACCCATTACTGTATCCAGACTAGAAAAAGTAACTACTACTAATAGGTTTCCATTTTCCTACATTTCTTGCAAAATTTGAGCACCAACAAGATCTATTCCACATTAGACTTGATACTTTGCTAATGACAACTACCCCCCGATGAAGCCAGCAGACCGAAGACAACCTATTGTACACCAACGGGACGCAAGGAATTTACACATACGTTTTGGGCTACACTCGTCGAGTATAACTTTTTCAAGTTTCAAGGCAATTATAAATCGTTATTTGACTGGCCAGACCCTTACAGTCTGTCCAGATGACACAATTATGATAGGTAAGTATGAACCAACACGACTGATTTTGAAGAGGCCTTAAAGGAGCAACAAGGGGTAAATCTTATGGTCACATTCTTAAACTGTAAATTCCTAAGAACTAGAATAAATCATCTTGGTCATGTAGTAAGCGAAGGGAGAGTTTCACTTCATTGTGATAATATAAAGGCAGTATCATAATTCCTAGTCCCAAGGTGTTCTGATGAAGGCCGGTCATTTCCTGGACCCGCAGGCTTCTATGTATGTCTATGTAGTGTCTGTCCTCACAGATTTACGTCACAAATGTACCTTTCCAATGGAGAGACGCACGGCAAAATATCATGAACACCTACAAGCAAGCCCTTATATCGGCACCCACAATAGTGATTCTTAACTTTCAGCAGCCACTTTATCTTGGCAAGCGATACGTGTTCAAAAGGGTAGCTGGTAAGACGCTACACCCGATAGCCATGGTACCCTTATGTTGAATAAGGCTGAGAGAAATTAAGATCGCAGATTAGGAGGCATCAGCTGCAACATAGGAACTCATGCACCTTAAGGATATTATGTTACCCAATACACGTGTACACTGATCATATACCAGTGGTAGGATTACTCCGCAACCGAAGGTCTGGGAGATAGTTATTAACCATACAAGATTTCCATCCGGCTATAGAATATATAGCAGGAAAGCAGAATGTCGTAGCAGATACAATGTCAATCAACGTACCCCTACTTTAGAGTATCTTATCTTAGATATGGAGAAGGTAAGGGAAGAGCAGCATAATGACCCAATTTGGTTACCCGATTTATTGACTAAACCTGAGGTCCCGATTAGAGAGTTCCTCCAGTAGGATGCACTGTAGCTATCTTTTTCAGGAAGAAGCCAAAACAGACAGAGTGGATGGGGCGGCCCTCATACACAGACTCCGGGAACCAAGCATATGCTGCTATTTCTGAACTATGTCATATCCAGAGTAGACAAAATTAATTTAGAATATCAATCGCAGCATCATAGACTTCCAACACTCTTCTCTGCCATTTGGGCTGAATACAAAAGTATTTTGGGTATGTTTGTGCGCGATGAAGTAATACTCTCAAAAAGCCTAGCTGCCATTGACCCTAATGATGCTGCTTCACATAGAAAAAGTCAGTAACCTTGATGCTGGTGGTAGATGTGAGGCTACGCTTCTTAAAGGAACTTCAAGGGGATTAGTTCTGAAAAAGATTTCGCCTCGACTGTCGAGCGTTCTTGATGGAACTGTTTTCACAAATGTAAAACAGATTTACGTTTGATGAAAACAGTGTCCTATCCAGGCTGGGAATCACTGAACCCAAAGAAGCTCTTTCCCCTCAGAGGAATGTAGAGTCCATAGCAACATTGGCGCTCCATTTCCTACACTCGTGATAGAGGAAGACTTGGATAAGTTGCAGGATCAGTGGAGGGATTTATTGTACGCTAAAGAATCCTTGAAAAGCACGAGTGATACGCCAACAACTTTATGAAATACAAATCCTTAAAGATGGCGTCAGTCGGCCCAAATTCAGCTTTTTGGCTCTACTTCACTCCTCTGCATATGTTGACAGGGTGTTTTCCCAGCTTACCATAATTAAAACTAAGCAGACAAATAATTTGACTCCATGTGTCCACTGCAGTCAATAGCCTCCTTGCAAAGCGAGCTAACGTGCGACAGGAGGTACATTGTCACCACTTGCAGCCCTGGACATGACTTGTGAAAGATAAGGATAGGCAGTGCCACAAGTGGTACCTGGACCTGGAAACCGACAGGAAAAGGAGGGACATGGCAACCTTGCACCCAGTGATGAAGAAACATTAACTCAAGTTTTTCTGCAATAATATCTTGTTAAGGTAAGATGGGTACCTTATTTAGTGATATGAATGTCATTTATAGGAAATTAAAGAATCTTGGTATTTTATTGTACATCTTGGGATCTTTTAGAAGCCAGCCATGGGTATTGACATTTCCGTAGAGCTAACAGTGAACTTGATTCTCTTATACTTGGTAATGAGAAGGTTGACGGGTGATCTAACACAGGTCTTCAAAATAATCAGAGGCTCTGATAATCTTGATCTAACAAGTTGCTTAACACTTGATTCGTCTGATTTCACTCGAAGTAGTAGATACAAACTCGTGGACAAACGTTTTACCTCGAGTGAGAGGAGGTAATCTTTCTTCAACAGGATTGCTGACATAACGTATAATTTACCAGTTAGCGTGGTTGAAAGCAGTACCATAGATATGTGTAAGAACAGACTCGATAAATATTTCACCTAAAGACCACGACTGACGGTATTTGTGTCGCCTCAGCAACACTGACGGTTTGCAGGTTTTACTTTCTGAAATATCTGTATACCTTTCCAATCTTACCACACTAATTTGTGGGTTCTTCAAAGGAATCCAGTGGTCTGTTGCTATTTGAATTCCTTTATATTAGTGGCCGGGCAATTAATTATTCATGTAATCATAAGAACCAGCATTAGGAATCAGATTAAGGTCAATACTAGTGTACGCTTATTTCCAAGCTGTTTACCGCTGAAAAAGACGGAAACCATAAACAAAGTTATCAAACCACAAGCTGGTGCCTACAATATTGTTACCTCCACATAACGTGCACACCTACGCCCAACACTCGACCCTTTGTGAACCAATGAGGGCTGAACTAATTTAGCGAGCCGTCGTGTTAAGCCCTGTTCTTCCAGCACCCATGCATATGGACGGCCACCTTTAATAGTAAGTCTGTTTTCTTAATCTGGGTAGCTGTCACTCATTCCCTGGAACATTCCCCTGTAACACATATACCACAACAGCAGTAGTCCTTGTTGAAGTGTAAGGTGACCTTATCGACGTGGGTGTTGTGACCTGTGTTGTCTCGAAGAAACGACAGTTGTCAAGTTTTCTTAATAAAACTGACATCAGGAGAGCCAATACTGGGTGGCGCTGGACATCCCCAATAAGGGCATATATGTTGGAAACTTAATAATGATAAGAAGAAAACATTCATTTCAGCAATGTTTATTTTCAGTTATCGCTGAAAATGATATACAATATAACGAGTAATATGGACAGGACTGCAAACATTCACAACAAATTGTAGGCACGAGTGACCACGATGCTGAGAGACAGAGATGAGAAGGCATTGATAAACAGATGAAGCAAACAGGTAAATATATCTGTAATGTAAGGTAATTCTGGAGAGACCTTACAGGCTCCACATAGCTGTCGGCTTCTCACGTTTTGACCACGGCGGCGTCAGGCGCTGAGCAGAAGCTGAATGTTCCATCTTACCCAGGTGCTCAGTTGGTAATCACTGCATTGTTGCTAAGCGCTCAGATATTGTGTGGTCATCTGAGCAGATGCTGACCGTGTTCATGCTCAGGTGCTGACAATGGTGTTATCACGTACTGGACATGTTGTTGTCATGTGCTCAAGCGCTGACTATGGTGATGTCACATCCTTACTATTGGCATTAACTGCACAGGTGTTGAACACGGTGCTGTCACGTGTTGACCATGGTGTTGTCACGTGCTCAGGTACTGACCATGATGTTGCCAAGTGCTTACCATGACGTTGTCACGTAATATGGTGCTGACCATGTCACGTGCTCAGGTGCTGACCATGGTGTTTTCACATGTTCATGAGTTGACCTTTCTGTTTCTCTCTCTTTCTCTCTCTCACGTGCTCAGTGTCTCAGTCAAATGAAGCTGAATGTTCAAATGCGGAGCATCCTGGTCCAGCAGGATCAGGCGCTGAGCACACAACAAGGTCGCCTGCTCATCTGTTGCAAATCAAGGCACCTGGAAGCAGGAGGGGTTTCCCAGCGCCGCTGCGGTCCCCTCGCTACACTACAATTGACGACCCAACACGAAAACGACTCATCACACCAAATCTACAAGCCTCAACATCCGTGAACTTCTCCAGGAGGGAGAGTGAGAACTTCTGGAACCTCTACAAAAGAATACGTTGAGGACAATCTATCATGAGACCTCCGTGGTGTGGTGATTAATGCTGCTGGACTGTGACGCATTCATGGGCCGCCAGGGGTCGAACTTATAGGTTCGAGTCCTGTTTGCGGCAGTCGGTCCACAGTCAACTCAGCTGTTCACCCTCCCTAAGGTTTTTTCTTTTTTGACAG
>JAYMFT010385461.1:0-20169 GCA_038088735.1 Panulirus argus | reverse complement strand
GAAAAGAAGTTACGTAAGTTATTCCAGTCAGCTTTGTTCAGGTGTCAGTATTTACGCTTAGAAAGGGCTGCTGGAGGAGGAGGTGCAGTTAGAATATACACATTTATGAGAGTATGATCAGATGAACCAAGTGGGGACGAGATTGTGTGATTACAGCTTTCTAAATAGATCCTCCCTATTTTGTATGAATAAATTTGAAATGTTACCCACAAATGGAGATATTCATTTTCCTAGCCACTTGGATAGATATCATATAGCACAACTTATAGAGTTTATGATAGGTATCAGCGGATTATTTGGTTTGTGGGTTTTGATTAAGCAGTACATGTATGGTGTTGGTGAGGTCTGTGCTGAAAATTGTTTGATCAATTCTTTCCTGCCTTTAAAAATATTTTGTACGTCTCTAGGGACTTTTTTATATATTTTTTTTTTTCATTGGATCCCTACTAAGTTCACAGTATTCATTAGTATCACGTAGGAGATCGCATACTTTTTCTTTACAGTTATTTTTTCTTCATAATCACTAACGCACTACTTTTTTCGGCTTTTGTTCTTTGGAAACTATCATCTTTCTTAAATTTTTCTAAAATTTTTCAATCGCAAGTGGGAAAAACTTCTTATTTTCTTTAAAAAACGCTACATATATTATATCACGGATCATTTCACTGTTTTCACATGATTTTTTTCATCTGTAACAGGGATTTTCCGACATGAACTGAGTTTATCTTCCTTTCGTTCGAAAGAGATAAACCGTAACCAAAGGCATAAAAATCATCAAGACCCAATTCTTTGCATGACAGATTTATAACTCAGTCAGGGTTGATATGTTTGTTCCAGTAGCTGTTTTCTCTCAGTCTACTTAGTTTCTGCTCGTGTTTATGTTTCATTACATCTGTTTCACTAATAAACACTTGATATCAATGTGGGAACAATGTTTGATCATTTTTTTAACGTAAGTAGTTTCAACAGGCACTGTTTCTTACTGTTCGAAGTTTTAAACTTGATTCTTTCTCTTTTGTCATTTTGATACATAATCTTAATGTCAGGAAGTCATATTCTTCAAAGGGATTGTCGTCTACATTGACAAGTCGATCAGGTTAAAGTGATATCGGTATTCTTGCTCCTTTAACGAAGTCCTAAGGAAACGTAACCTCTCCTTTCCTTAATGTGCACATAATAAAGAAGAGCGAAAACCACTACAGAAATCTCGTAGGCTATGGTTCAAGGTCAGGAGATAGTTGAAGATGTACGCGGTATCCATTATCTGTAGAACCTTTACTTCACAGTGAAGACGAAATTCATATTCACCACACTCGAAAAAGGAAATAAAAACAGTTTTTACCTTCGTTTATTACATCCCAGAAAGAGTGAGAGAGGGAAGGTAGGGGCATAGATCAAATACATACATGCAAAGTTGAAGCTTGGCTTCATTAGCTACTTAACGGGGGAGTTCAGGTGTCTAACGTTCTGGCAAGACAAGGCAGGGTGCGGTGACATATAGTAATCTAACTTAACCCTGATCCCCTCATTGGTGTGTGGACAGGGTAATTCCGGGGAATACTTCTTAAGAATTAATTTCTTTTTAACAGTTCATCACATTTGGAATGGCCAAATGACATATTATCATTATGATCAAATGTGACAGAGATCAAACATGATTCAATGGCATTCCTCTCACTGATATAATTTGATTTAGGTATAGTGATCCTGGTCTTCCAATCTTTCCAGATTGTCCGATAAAAATTGGTTTCAGTCTTCACAGGGGACGTTATAAAGAACTCCTGTGTTATTTGATAGGCTATTTACAATGAAGGCTTTCTCGTTGGTCTTGTTATATTTGAAAACTACTTGCACATTAAGGTTTTTTGAGAATGTGAACACTTTTCAGAAAATTTTCCTAGAAGGGAAGAACCAGGGTTCATGGGTGACTGTGACATTCTGGTTTCTAATGTTTACTAATATAGAAACGTATCGTTTCTGTACCTTGACATAGCTTAAGTATATATATGTATTGGGTATCTTAGCTTCTGTCCAATATGCTGCTTCATTTTCAGCCCATCATCTAAAAATCAAGGATCTGAAATCCTATATGCTCTCAGGTACATAGATATGAAGGACAATCATTCTACACTGATATGGTGATTTGAATACTAGTGTATGTAAGATGGTATATTTGTAGATTTTCAGTATATTTTGTATCGTTATGATACCTTTATCCCTGATAATCTATACATCCAAAAGGGGTAACGTATTATTCATTTCGACTTCCAGAGTTAGCTTTAGGGAGTGAGCTAACAAGTTTTATTTATGCAGGAAGTCATCAATGGGTATATTGTCAGGCCATAAGCAAAGTAGGTCGTCCACATATCGGAGCCAAAATATGTTTTGTTACTTTTTAGTAGTTAGCAAATGTCTTTCAAAATACTCCAAGTAAGTATTTGCTAGTGCCGGGTAAAGGGGATTACCCATGGGCATACCGAATTGTCGTGTATAAGGTTTGCCCTCATACACAAAAGATGAATTATCTACACACAGTCTTGTTAGCTTAATTATGTTTTTACTGGGGATATTCTTAATGTTGTTTCCCCAGATATTTGGGAGGAAGGTTATAAAATCATCTACCGGGACGTTGGTAAACAGCGATTTTACATAAAAGCTCACTAATCAATAGGGATACTTTATATTTAGGGATTTCACCTTTCTAAATAGAACCTCCCTATTTTGTATGAATGAATTTGAAATGTTACCCACAAATCGAGACATTCATTATACTAGCCACCTGGATAAATTTTATATAGCACAACTTATAGAGTTTATGATTGGCATCAGCGGATTGTTTTGTTTGCGGGTCTTTATTAAGCCGTACATGTATGGTGTTGATGGGGTCTGTGTTGAAAATTGTTTGATCAATTCCTTCCTGCCTTTCAAAAATTTTTCTATGTCTCCCGAGGAATTTTTTATTTCTTTTTTCATCGTTGGATCACTACTAAGTTCTCAATATTCACTTTTATCACGTAGGAGATCGCATACTTTTTCTTTATACTTATTTTTTCTTCATAATCACTAAAGCTTTACTTCTTTCGGCTTTTGTTCTTTGGAAACTATCATCTTTCTTAAATTTTTCTAAAGTTTTAACAATCGTAAGTGGGAGAAAGCTCTTACTTTCTTTACAAAACGGTACATATATTATATCGCGGACCATTTCACTGTTTTCACTTGGCTGTTTTTTCATCTGTAACTGGGATTTTCCGACTTGAACCGAGTTTATCTTCCTTTCGTACGAAAAAGATAAACGGTAGCCATAGGCACAAAAATCATCAAGATCCAGTTCTTTGCATGACAGACTGATAACTCAGTCGGGGTTGATATGTTTGTTCCATTAGCTGTTTTCTCTCAGTCTATTCATTTTTATAACGTAGGCGATCGCATACTTTTTCTTTATAGTTATTTTTTCTTCATAATCACTAAAGCTTTACTTCTTTCGACTTTTGTTCTCTGGAAACTATCATCTTTCTTAAATTTTTCTAAAGTTTTAACAATCGTAAGTGAGAAAAAGCTCTTACTTTCTTTACAAAACGGTACATATATTATATCGCGGACCATTTCACTGTTTTCATTGACTGTTTTTTCATCTGTAACTGGGATTTTCCGACTTGAACCGGGTTTATTTTCCTTTCGTACGAAAAAGATAAACCGTAACCATAGGCACAAAAATCATCAAGATCCAATTCTTTGCATGACAGATTGATAACTCAGTCGGGGTTGATATGTTTGTTCCATTAGCTGTTTTCTCTCAGTCTATTCATTTTTATCACGTAGGAGATCGCATATTTTTTCTTTATAGTTATTTTCTCTTCATAATCACTAAAGCTTTACTTCTTTCGGCTTTTGTTCTTTGGAAACTATCATCTTTCTTAAATTTTTCTAAAGTTTTAACAATCGTAAGTGGGAAAAATCTCTTACTTTCTTTACAAAACGGTACATATATTATATCGCGGATCATTTCACTGTTTTCACTTGACTGTTTTTTCATCTGTAACTGGGATTTTCCGACTTGAACCGGGTTTATCTTCCTTTCGTACGAAAAAATAAACCGTAATCATAGGCACAAAAATCATCAAGATCCAATTCTTTGCATGACAGATTGATAACTCAGTCGGGGTTGATATGTTTATTCCATTAGCTGTTTTCTCTCAGTCTATTTAGTTTCTGCTCGTGTTTATGTTTCATTACATCTTTTTCACCAATAAGCAATTGATACCAATGTGTGAACAATATTTGCTCATTTCTTTTTTAACGTAAGTAGCTTCAACAGGCGCTGTTTCTTACTGTTCGAAATTTTGGATTTACTTGATTCTTCTTCTATTGTCATTTTGATACATCTTTTTAATGTTAGGAACTCATATTCTCCAAAGGTATTATAGTCTATGTTGACAAGTCAATCAGGTTAAAGTGATTTCGGTATTACTTGCTCCTTTAAGCATGTCCTAAGGAAACGTAACCTCTCCTTTTCTTGGTGTGCACTTTATAAAGATGAGCGAAAAGCACTACAGAAATCACGTAGGCTATGGTTCAAGGTCAGGAGAGAGTTGAAGATTTACGCGGTATCCAGTATCTGCAGAACTTTTACTTCACAGTGAAGATATCCATATTCACCACACTCGAAAAAGGAAATAAGAACAGTTAGTACCTTCGTTTATTACATCACAGAAAGAGTGGGAGAGGGACGGTAGTGGCGTGAATTAGATACATACATGCAAAGTTGAAGTTTGGCTTCATTAGCTAATTAACGGGGGAGTTCAGGTGTCTACTGTTCCGACCAGACAAGGCAGGGAGCGGTGACATATATTACTCAGACTTAACCCTGATCCCCTCAGTGGTGTGGGACAGGGTAATTCCGGGGGAGAATTCTTAATAATTAATTTTTCATAATGATTTATCGCATTTAAGATAGCCAAATTACATCTTTCCATTATGATCAAATATGCCAGAGATCAAACATGATTCAAGTATATTTCTTTTACTGAAACATTTTGATTTAGCTAAGATTTAAAATTTTTCTCAGTCGATGTGGTGATAAAAGGCAGACTTATGTTGATACGTTTGTTCCAGTAACAGTTTTCTAGAAGTCTATTTAATTTCTAAGCGTGTTTATGTTTCATTACATCTATTTCACTGGTGAGCACTCAATAGCAATGTGGGAACACTATTTGCTGATTATTTAGCGGAAATACATTCAACAGGCACTGTTTCTTACTGTTCGAAGTTTTACGTTTACTTCATACTTCTTCTTTTGTCACTTCAATTCATCTTTTTAAGATCAAGACTTATAATTTACAAAGGTATTGTCGTCTACGGTGACAAGTCGATCAGGTAGAAGTGATTTCGCTATTACATACTCCTCTAAGGGTATGGTTCAAGTTCAGAAAGGCTCTTAAGATGTACGCGGTATCCATTATCCATAGAACTTTCTCTTTACCGTGAAGAAATCCACATTCAACACACTGAAAGCAGAAAATAAGTACTATCGTTTATTACGTCCCCAGAAAGAGTGAGAGAGGGAAGGTAGTGGCCTGAATTAAATACATACATGCAATCTTGAAGCGTTGCTTCATTAGCTATTTAACAAGGGAGGTCATATGTCTACTGTAATGACCACACACGGCAGGTTGACGGTGACATATACTAATCTGGCTTAACCCTGATCCCCTTAGCGGTGTTTGGAGAGTAGTATTCAGGGTGATACTTCTTAATTATTATTTCATATAACAAATTATCAAACCTAAAATGGACAAATGTCATATCTACATTATGATCAAATGTGCCATAGATCAGACATGATTCAACTACATTCCTCTCACGGAAACAATTTTATTTAGTTATAGTTTTTGATCTTTCCAAGTCGATGTGATGATCAAAGGCAGCTTTATGTTGAAATAAGCCGCTACTTGGTTGGGCCGCCGTAAAACTATATCTATGTTGTTAGATCCTGGACTTCAAATCTTTCCCGGATTGTCCGATTAGAAATTGGTTACCGTCTTTACATGGGACCTTATAAACAATACCTGTATTATTTGACGGGCTTTTAATGAGGGCTTTCTAGAATGTGTTTTCATATTTGAAAACTACTTGCACATTAACGTTTTTGAGAATTTGAGTACATTCCAAGAAATCGCTCCATGTATTACATTGCGGATCATTTCACTGTCTTCACTTTACTGTTTCTCCATCTGAAGAAGGGATTTTCCGACATGAACTGGGTTTAACTTTCTCCCTTCCGAAAAAGATAAACCATAACCTGAAGCACACAAAGCATTACTGTCTAATTCTTTGGATGATAGATTGATAATGCAGTCATGGTTGATATGTTTGTTCCATTAATTGTTTATTAGAAGTCTATTTAATTTCTACTCGTGTTTCTGTTTCATTACATCTATTTAGCTATTGAGCACTTAATAGGAATGTGGGAACACTTTTTGCTGATTATCTAGCATGAGTAGTTTCATCCGGCACTGTTTCTTACTGTTCGAAGTTTTATACTTACTTGATACTTTTTAAGGTCAGGAATTTATATTCTCCAAAATGGTTGTCGTCTACGTTGACCTGTCGATCGGGTAGAAGTGATTTCAATATTACTTACTCCTGTAAGCATGTCCTAAGGAAACGTGGTCTATCCTTTGCTCGGTGTACACTTCATAAAGACGAGAGAAAATCATTACAGAAATCTCGAAGGGTATGGTCCAAGTTTAGAAAGGCGCTCAAGATGTACGCAGTATCCATTATACACAAAATTTTCACTTCATCGTGGAGAAGAAATCCACATTCACCACACTGGAAAAGAAAATAAGAACAGTTAGTACTTTCGTTTATTACGTCCATAAAAAGAGTGAGAGAGGGAAGGTAGTGGCATGAATTGAATACATAGTTGCAAACTTGAAGCACGGCTTCATTAGCTATTTAATGAATGAGGTCATGTGTCTAATGTCCTTACCACACAAGGCAGGTAGCGGTGAAGTATACTTATCTGGCTTAACCCTGATCCCATCAGTGGTGTCTGGAGAGGGTTATTCCTGAGGATACTTCTTAATGATTATTTCATATAACAAACTGTCAAATCTAAAATGGACAAATGATATGTCTACATTATGATAAAATGTGCCAGAGATCAAAATTGATTCATTTACATTCCTCTCACTAAAACAATTTGATTTAGCTATACGTTTATATCTTTTTCAGTCGATGTGGTGATCAAATGCAGCTTTTTATTTTTTTTTTAAATAAGCCGCTGCTTGGTTGGCAAGGGGTAACTATATATCTATGTTGTGTGATCCTAGTCTTCAAATCTTTTCCTGATTGCTGGATGTAATATTGGTTACAGTCTTTACATGGGAACTTATAAACAACTCCTGTATTATTTGATGGGCTATTTCTAATAAGGGCTTTCTTGATGGTGTTGTTTTATTTGAAAACTACTTACACATTAAGGTTTTTGAGAATGTGAACACCTTCCAGATAATTTTCGTAGAAGGGAAGTACCAGGGTTCTTTGGTTACTTTGACCTTCTGGTTTCTTCTTTTTGCCAATATTGATACGTTTCCTTGCTGTACCTTGACAGAGCTTAAGTATATTAATTGAGTATCTTAGCTTCTGTCCAATGTGCTGAATGATTTTCAGCTCATCATCTAAAAATTCAGGATCTGAAATCCTCTATGCTCTCAGATATATAGATAGGAAGGACAATCTTTCTACTTGATATGGTGATTTGAATAATAGTGGATGTAAGACGGTATATTTGTAGGTTTTCTGTATATCATATTTCTTTATGATACCTTTATCCCTGATAACCTCTACATCCAAAAAAGGGTAACTTATTATTTGTTTCAACTTCTTGAGTAAACTTTTTGGAGTGAGCTAATGAGCTAACTTCATGCAGGAAATCATCAATTGTTATATTGTTAGGCCATAAGCAGAGTAAGTCGACCACATATCGGAGCCAAAATATGTTTTGTTATTTCATAATGTTTAGCAAATATCTTTCAAATACTTCATGCAAATATTTGCTAGTGCCGGGGAAAGGGGAGTACCCATGGCCATATCGAATTGTCGTGTATAAGGTTTGCCCTCAAACACAAAAGATGAATTATCTGTACATAGTCTTATTAGTTTAATTATGTTTTTAGTGTGGATACACTCAATTTTGCTTCCCCAGATATTTGGGATTAAGGTTATCACATCGTTTACCGGGACGTTGGTAAACAGCGATTTTACATAAAAGATTATTAATCAATAAGGATACTTTACGTTAGGGATTTCACCTTTCTAACTAGATCCTCACTTTCTTGTATGAATAAATTTGAAATGGTACCCACAAATGGAAACATTAATTTTACTAGTCACTTGGATAAATTTTACATAGCACAACCTATAGAGTTTGTGATTGGCATCAGTGGATTGTTTGGTTTGTGGGTCTACATTAAGACGTACATGTATGGTGTTATGGATTTTGTGTTTTGAAATTGTTTGATCAATTCTTTCCTGCCTTTAAACAAATTTTCTACCTCTGTAGGGAATTTTTTTCGTTGGATCCCTACTGAGTTCACAGTATTCATTAGTATCAGGCAGGAGATCGCATACTTTTTCTTTATAATAATTTTTTCTTCATAATCACTAAAGCATTAGTTTTCTCGGCTTTTGTTGTATTCAAAGAATCATTTTTCTTTTAAATTTTTCTAAAATTTTAACAATCGTAAGTGGGACGAAGTTCTTATTTTCTTTAAAAAAAACTCCATATATTATATCACGGATCATTTCACTGTTTTCACTTGACTATTTTTTTTTTTTTCATCTGAAACTGGGATTTTCCGACTTGAACCGGGTTTATCTTCCTTCCGTACGAAAAAACATAAACCGTAACCAAAGGCACAAAAATCATCACGGTCCAATTCTTTGCATGACAGACTTATAAGGCAGTCAGAGTTGATTTGTTTGTTTAAGTAGCTGTTTTCTCTCAGTCTATTTAGTTTCTGCGCGTGTTTATGTTTCATTACATCTGTTTCACCAGTAAACACTTGATATCAATGTGGGAATAATGTTTGATCATTTCTTTAACGTAAGTAGTTTCAAAAGGCACTGTTTCTTACTGTTCGAAGTTTTAAACTTGATTCTTTCTCTTTTGTCATTTTGATACATAATCTTAATGTCAGGAAGTCATATTCTCCAAAGGAATTGTCGTCTACATTGATAAGTCGATCAGGTTAAAGTGATTTCGGTATTCTTGCTCCTTTAAGGAAGTCCTAAGGAAAGGTAACCTCTCCTTTCCTCAATGTGCACTTAATGAAGAAGAAATCCATATTCATCACACTAGAAAAAGAAAATAAGAACAGTTAGTACTTTCGTTTATTACATCCCAAGAAAGAGTGAGAGAGGGACGGTAGTGGCGTGAATTAAATACATACATGCAAAATTTGAAGCGTGGCTTCTTTAACTAATTAACGGGGGAGTTAAGGTGTCTATTTCTCTGACCAGACAAAGCAGGGAGCGGTGACATATAGTAGTATGACGTAACCCTGATAGCCTCAATGATGTGTGTACAGGGTAATTCCGGGGGATACTTGATAATTTCTTTAACAATTCATCACTTTTAAAATGGCCAAATGACATATTATCATTATGGGCAAATGTGCCAGAGATCAAACATGATTCAGTTACATTCCTCTCACTTAAACAATTTGATTTAACTATATTTTTCAATCTTTCTCAGTCGATGTGATGATCAAAGGCATCTTTATTTTGAAATAAGCCGCTAATTGGCTGGGCCGCCGTAACACTATATCTCTGTTGTGTGATCCTGGTCTTTAAATCTTTTCCAGATTGTCCGATATAGAATTGGTTACAGTCTTTACATGGGACCTTATAAAGAACTCCTGTATTATTTGATGGGCCATTTGTAAAGAAGGCTTTCTGGATGATGTTGTTATATTTGAAAACTACTTGCACATTAAGGTTTTTGAGAATATGAACACCTTCCAGAAAATTTTCATAGAAGAGAAGTACCAGGTTTCTTTGGTGACTTTGACTTTCGGGTTCTAATTTCAACCAATATAAAAAAGTGTCCTTGCTGTACCTTGATATAAGTTAAATATATGTATTGGGAATCTTAGCTTTTGTCCAATGTGCGGATTGATTTTCAGCTCATCATCTAAAAATTCAGTATCTGAAATCCTATATGCCCTCAGGTATATAGATATGAAGGACATTCGTTCAACATTGATATGGTGATTTGAATAATAGTTGATGTAAGATGGTATATTTGTAGGTTTTCTGTATATTTTGTTTTTTATGATACCTTTATCCCTGATAATCTCTGTATCCAAAAAGGGTGACTTATTATTCGTTTCGACTTCCTGAGTAAACTTTATAAAGTGAGCTAACGAGTTTGATTAATGCAGGAAGTCATCAATGGGTATATTTTTGGGCCATAAGCTGAGTACGTAGTCCACATATCGGAGCCAAAATATGTTTTATTATTTAACAGTGTTTAGCAAATGTCTTTCATAATACTCCAAGCGTTCCTGACCGTGACGCATTCACGGGCCGCCCAGGGTCGAGCGCATAGGTTCGAATCCTGGCTGCGGCAGTCGGTCCACAGTTAACCCAGCTGTTCATCCACCCCTAGGGGTTGGTCGATAAAATGGGTACCTGGCTCAGGCTAGGGTATATATATACATATAGCGTTAATGGGATGGCCTTGATTAGGGCCGCAGCTGCCCGTGCTGTCTCAGCTAACATAGAAAAAAAAAAAATATTTGCTAGTGCCGGGAAAAGGGGATTACCCATGGCCATACCGAATTGTCGTATATAAGGTTTCCCCTCAAACACAAAAGATGAATTATCTACACACCGTCTTATTAGTTTAATTATGTTTTTACTGGGGATATCCTCAATGTTGTTTCCCCAGATATTTGGGAGGAAGGTTATTAAATCATCTACTGGGACGTTGGTAAACAGCGATTTTACATAAAAGCTCACTGATTAATAAGAATGCTTTATAATTAGGGATTTCACCTTTCTAACCAGATCCACCTTATTTTTTTTATGAATGAATTTGAAACGGTACCCACAAATGGAGATATTAATTTTAGCAGCCACTTGGATAGAGTTTATTATTGGCATCGGCGGATTGTTTGGTTTGTGGGTCTTGATTAAGCCGTATATGAATGGTGTTGATGGGTTCTGTGATGAAAATTCTTTCATCAGTTCTTTCCTGTCTTTTACCAAATATTTCTACCTCTCTAGGGAATTTCTTAATGATTTTTTTCTTTTCCGTTGGATCCCTATTGAGTTCACAGTATTCATTAGTATCACGTAGGAGATCGCATACTTTCTCTTTATAGTCATTTTTTACGTCGGTAAACATCGATTGTACATAATAGCTAACTGATCAACAAGGATACTTTAAATTTAGGGATACCACCTTTCTAACCAAAGCCTCACTATAATGTATGAATGAATTTGAAATGGTTCCTACAAATGAAGACATTAATTTTGACTAGGCACTTGGATAGATTTTATATAGCACAACCTAAAAGTTTACGATTGGCATCACCGGATTGTTTGGTTTGTGGGTCTTGATTAAGCCGTACATTTATGGTGTTAATGGGTTATGTGTTGAAAATTGTTTGATCAATTCTTTCCTGCATTTCAACAAATTTTCTACCTGTGTAAGGAATTTTTTTACTGTTTTTTTTTTTTGTTGTTGATGTTGTTGTTGGATCCCTATTGAATTAAGAGTATTTATTAGTATCACGTAGGAGATCGCATACTTTTTCTTTATAGTCACTTTTTCTTCATAATCACTGAAGCATTACTTTTGACGGCTTGTATCATATGGAAAGTATCCTCTTTCTTAATTTTTTCTAAAGTTTTAACAATCGTAAGTGAGAAAAAGTTCTTATTTTCTTTAAAAAACGCTACATATATTATATCACGGATCATTTCACCGCTTTCACTTGAGTTTTTTTTTTTTCATCTGAAACAGGGATTTTCCGACATAAACTGGGTTTATCTTCTTTTCGTACGAAAAAGATATACCGTAACCAAAGGCACAAAAATCATCACTATTCAGTTATTTGCATAGCAGATTGATAACGCAGTTAGGGTTGATATGTTTGTTCCAGTAGCTGTTTTCTCTCAGTCTATTTAGTTTCTGCTCGTGTTTATGTTTCATAACATCTGTTTCACCAATAAGTGCTTGATATCAATGTGGGAACAATATTTGCTCATTATTCTTTAACGTAAGTAGTTTCAACAGATACTGTTTCTTACTGTTCAGAATTGTAAACATACTTGAGTCTTCTTCTACTGATATATTGATATATCTTTTTAATGTCAGGATCTCATATTATCCAAAGGGATTGTCGTGTACGTTAACAAGTCCATGAGGTTAAACTGATTTCGGTATTACTTCCTCCCTTAAGCATGTCCTAAGGATACGTAACCTCTCCTTTCCACGGTGTGTACTTAATAAAGACGAGAGAAATCCACTGCAGAATTCTCGTAGGCTATATTTCAAGGTCAGAAGCGAGTTGAAGTTGTAAGCTTTATCCATTATCTGCAGAACCGTTACTTCACCGTAAAGAAAAAATCCATATTCACCACACTCGAAAAACAAAATAAGAACAGCTAGCAATTTCGTTTATCACATCACCAGAAAGAGTGAGAGAGGGACGGTATTGGCGTGAATTAAATACATACATGCAAATTTGAAGCGTGGCTTCATTAGTTAATTAACGGCGGAGTTTATGCGTCTATATTTTTGACCAGACAAGGCAGAGCGCTGTGACAAACACTAATCTGCCTTAACCCTGATCCCCTCAATGGTGTGTGGACAGGGTAATTCCGGGGGATACTTCTTAATGACAAATTTTTCTTAACAATTTATCACACTCAAAATATCCAAATGACATATTTTCATTATTATCAAATGTGCCAGAGATCAAACATGATTCAGTTTAAGGTCAGGAATTTATATTCTCCAAAAAGGTTGTCTGTCGTCTACGTTGACAAGTCGATAGGGTAGAAGTGATTTCACTATTACTTAATCCTCTAATCAAGTCGTAAGGAAACGTGGCCTCTCCTTTGTTCGGCGTACACTTAAGAAAGACGAGAGAAAACCACTGCAGAAATCTCGATGGGTATGGTTCAAGTTCAGAAAGGTGCTGAAGATGTACGCTGTAACCATTATATGCAAAAATTTCACTTCAACGTGAAGAAATCCACATTCACCACACTGGAAAAAGAAGATAAGAACAGCTAGTATTTTCGTTTATTACGTCTCTAGAAAAAGTGAGAGAGGGAAGGTAGTGCCGTGAGTTGAATACATACTCACAAACTTGAAGCGTGGCTTCATTAGAAATAATAGGGGTCGGCATGTGTCTACTGTCCTTACCACACAAGGCAGGGACGGTAACGTATACTAATCTGGGTTAACCCTGATCCCCTTAGTCGTGTGGAGAGAGGGTTATTCCTGGGGATGCTTCTTTATGATTATTTCATACAGCAGACTGTCAAATCTAAAATGGACAAATAATATATCTATATTATGATCAAATGTGCCAGAGATCAAGCATGATTGAATTACATACCTCTTACTGAAACAATTTGACTTAGCTATACTTCTAAATCTTTCTCAGTTGATGGGGTGAACAAAGGCAGCTTTATTTTGAAATAAGCCGCTACTTGCTTGGGCCGCCGTAACACTATATCTATGTTGTGTCATCTTGGTCTTCAAATCTTTTCCCGAATGTCCGATATAAAATTGGTTACAGTCTTTACATGGGACCTTATAAACAACTCCTGTATTATTAGATGGGCTATTTCTAATGAGGGCTTTCTCGATGGTGTTGTTATATTTGAAAACGACTTGCACATTAAGGTTATTGAGAATGTGAACACCTTCCAGAAAATTTTCATAGAAGGGAAGGACCAGGGTTCTTTGGTAACTTTGACATTCTGATTTCTTATTTTTGCCAATATAGAAACGTTTCCTTGCTGTACTTTGACAGAGCTTAGGTATATTTATTGGGTATCGTAGCTTCTGTCCAATGTGCTGAACGATTTTCAGGTCATCATCTAAAAATTCAGGCTCTGAAATCCTATATGCTCTCAGGTACATAGATATGAAGGACAATCTGTCTACATTGATATGTTGATTTGAGTAATAGTGGATGTAAGACGGTATATTTGTAGGTTTTCTGTATATATATATATATATATATATGTATGTATATTTTTTTTTATGATACCTTTATCTCTGATAATCTCTACATTCAAAAATGGTTACATATTATTCGTTTCGACTTCTTGAGTAAAGTTTATGGAAAGAGCTAACGAGTTTACTTTATGCAGGAAGTCATCAATGGGTATATTGTTAGGCCATAAACAGAGTAAGTCGTCCACATACCGGAGCCAAAAAATGTTTTTTTATTTCATAGTGTTTAACAAATGTCTTTCAAAATACTCCATACAAATATCTGCTATTGCCGGGGAAAGGGGATTACCCATGGCCATACTGAATTGTCGTGTATAGGGTTTGCTCTCAAACACAAAAGATGAATTATCTACACATAGTCTTATTAGTTTAATTATATTCTTCCTGGGGATACGCTTCAATGTTATTTCCTCAGATATTCGGAAGGAATGTTATCACATCATCTACCGTGGCTTTGGTAAACAATGATTTTAAATAAAAGATAATTAATGAACAATAATACTTTATATTTAGGGATTTCACCTTTCTAACCAGATCCTTACTATTTTGTATGAATGAATTTGAAATGGTGCCCACAAATGGAGACATTAATTTTATATAGCACAAACTATAGAGTTTACGATTGGCATCAGCGGATTGTTTGGTTTTTGGGTCTTGATTAAGCCGTACATGTAGGTGTTGATGGGTTCTTTGTTGAAAATTATTTGATCAATTCTTACCTGTCATGCAACAAATTTTTAACTTGTGTAGGGAATTTTTTACTGTTTCTTTTTTTTTTTTTCGTTGGATTCCTATTGAGTTCACAGTATTCATTAGTATCATATAGGAGATCGCACACTTTTCTTTATAATCACTTTTTCTTCATAGTCACTAAAGCATTATTTTTGTCGGTTTTTGTTATATGGAAAATATTATTTTCTTAATTTTTTCTAAAGTTTTAGCAATCGTAAGTGGGACAAAGTTCTTGTTTTCTTTAAAAAACGCTCCATATATTATATCACGGATCATTTCACTGTTTTCAATTGACTGTTCTTTCATCTGAAACAGGGATTTTCCGACATGAACTGGGTTTATGTTCTTCTCGTACGAAGGGACAAAAATCATCACGGTCAAATTTTTTGCATGACAGATTGATAACGCAGTCAGGGTTAATATGTTTGTTCCAGTAGCTGTTTTCTCTCAGTCTATTTATCTTCTGCTCGTGTTTATGTTTCATTACATCTCCTTCAACAATAAGCACTTGATATCAATGTGGGAACAATATTTGCTCATTATTTTAATGTAAGTAGTTTCAACATGCGCTGTTTCTAACTGTTCTAAGTTTTAAACATACTTGATTCTTCTTCTTTTGTCATTTTGATACATCTTTTCAATGCCAGGAACTCATATTTTAAAGAGAGATTGTCGTCTGCGGTGAGAAGTCGATCAAGTTAAAGTTATTTCGCTATTACTTGCTCCTTTAAGCATGTCCTAAGGAAAGGTAACCTCTGCTTTCTTCGGTGTGCACTTCATAAAAACGAGCGATAATCACTGCAGAAATCTCATAGGCTATGGTTCAAGGTCAGGAGAGAGTTAAAGATGTACGCGGTATCTATTATCTGCAGAACCTTTACTTTACAATAAAAAAAAATCCATATTCACCAAACTAGAAAAAGAAAATAAGAATAGTTAGTACTTTCGATTATTACTTCCCCAGAAAGAGTGAGAGACGGACGGTAGTGGCGTGAATAAAATACATATATGCAAATTTGAAGCGTGGCTTCATTAGCTAATTAACGGGGGAGTTCAGGTGTCTACTGTCCTAACCAGACAAAGCAGGGTGCGGTGAAATGCAGAATTCTGATTTAACCCTGATCCCCTCAGTGGTGTGTGGACAAGGTAATTCCAGGGGATACATCTTAATAATCAATTCTTTTAACAATTCATCACATCTAAAATGGCCAAATGAGATATTATCATTATGATCAAATATGCCAGAGATCAAACATGATTCAGTTACATTCCTCTCGTTGAAACAATCTGATTTAGTTATACTTTTAATCTTTGTCAGTCTAAGTGATGATCAAAGGCAGCTTTATTTTGAAATAAGCCACTGCTTGGTTGGGCCGCCGTAATACTATATCTATGTTGTGTGATCCTGGTCTTCAAATCTTTTCCCGATTGTCTGATATAAAATTGGTTACAGTCTTTACATGAGACCTGATAAAGAACACCTTTATTATTTTGATGGGCTATTTCTAATGAGGGCTTTCTTGATGGTGTTCTTATATTTGAAAACTACTTGCACATAAGGTTATTGAGAATGTGAACACCTTCTAGAAAGTTTTTATAGAAGGGAAGAACCAGGGTTCTTTGGTGACTTTGACCTTCTGGTTACTTATTTTTGCCAATATAGAAACGTTTCCTTGATGTACCTTAACAGAGCTTAAGGATATGTCTTGGGTAACTTAGCTTTTGTCCAATATGCTGATTGATTTTCAGCTCATCATCTAAAAATTCAGGATCTGAAATACTATATGCTTTCAGGTATATAGATGTGAAGGACAGTCTTTCTACATTGATATGGTTATTTCAATAATAGTGGATGGAAGAAGGTATATTTGCATGTTTTCTGTATATTTTGTTTCTTATGATACCTTTATCCTTGATAATCTCTACATCCAAAAAGGGTAACTTATTATTCATTTCGACTTCCTGAGTAAACTTTAAGGAATGAGCTAGAGAGTTTCATTTATGCAGGAAGTCATCAATGAGTATATTGTTAGGCCATATGCATAGTACGTCGTCCACATATCGGAGCCAAAATATATTTCATTATTTTATAATGTTTAGCAAATGTCTTTAGAAATACTCCAAGCATATATTTGATACTGCCAGGGAAAGGGGATTACCTATGGCCATAACGAGTTGTCGTGTTTAAGGTTTGCCCTCAAACTCAAAAGATGAATTATCTACACATAATCTTATTAGTTTTATTATGTATTTACTGGGGATTCCCTCAATGTTCTTTCCACAGACTTTTGGGAGAAAGGTTATAACATCATCTACCGGTACGTTGGTAAACAGCGATTTTACATAAAAGCTCACTAATCAATAAGGATACGTTATATTTAGGGATTTCACCTTTCTAACCAGATCATCCCTATTTTTTATGAATGAATTTGAAATGGTACCCACAAATGGAGACATTAATTTTACTAGCCATTTTGATAAATTTTATATAGCATATCTTATAGAGTTTATGATTGGCATCAGCGCATTGTTTGGTTTTTTGTCTTGATTAAGCTGTACATGTATGGTGTTGATGGATTTGTGTTCAAAATTGTTTGATCAATTCTTTCCTGCCTATCAAAAAATTTTCTTCCTTTCTAGGGAATTTTTTTCTTTTTTTTGTTGGATCTCTATTGAGTTCACAGTATTCGTTAGTATCACATAGGAGATCACATACTTTTCTTCATAATCACTAAAGCATTACTTTTGTTGGCTTTTCTTATATGTAAAGTATCATCTTTCCTAAATTTTTCTTAAGTTTTAACAATCGTAAGTGGGACAAAGCTCTTATTTTCTTTAGAAAACGCTCAATATCTTATCACAGAATATTTCACTGTTTTCACTTGACTGTTTTTTCATCTGAAACAGGGATTTTTCGACATGAACTGGGTTTATCTTCTTCTCGTACGAAAAAGATAAACCGTAATTAAAGGCACAAAAATCATCACGGTCCATTTCTTTACATGACAAATTGAAAACGCAGTCAGGGTTAATATGTTTGTTCCATTAGTTTTTTTCTCTCAATATATTTAGTTTCTGCTCATGTTTATGTTTCATCTTATCTGTTTCAACAATAATCACTTGATATCAATGTGGGAACAATATTTGATCATTTTTTTAACGTAAGTAGTTTCAACAGGCACTATTTCTTACTGTTCGAAGTTTTAATCTTACTTGATTCTTCTTCTTTTGTCACTTTGATACATCTTTTTAATATCAGGAACTCATAGTCTCCAAAGGGATTGTCGTCTACGTTGACAAGTCGATCAGGTTAAAGTGATTTCGGTATTACTTGTTCCTTTAAGCATGTCCTAAGGAAACATAACCTCTGCTTTCCTCGGTGTGCACTTTATAAAAACGAGCGAAAACCACTGCAGAAACCTCGTAGGCTATGTTTCAAGGTCGGAAGAGAGTTGAAGATGTACGCGGTATCCATTATCTGTAGAACCTTTACTTCACAGTGAAGAAGAAATCCATATTCATCACACTGGAAAAAGTAAATAAGAACAGTTAGTACTTTTGTTTATTACATCCCCAGAAAGAGTGAGAAACGGACGGTAGTGGCGTGAATTGAATACATACATGCAAATTTAAACCGTGGATTCATTAGCTAATTAACGAGGGAGTTCAGGTGTCTACTGTTCTCACCAGATAAGTCAGGGCGCGGTGACATATAGTAATCTGACTTAAACCTGATCCCCTCATTGGTGTGTGGACAGGGTAATTCATGGGGATGCTTCTTAACAATTAATTTTTCTTTAACAATTCATCAAATTTAAAATGGCCAAATGAGATATTATCATTATGATTAAATGTGCCAGATATCAAATTGATTCAGTTACATTCCTCTCACTGAAACAATTTGATTTAGCTGTACTTTTAAATCTTTCTCAGTCGATGTGATGATCAAAGGCAGCTTTATTTTGAATGAGCCGCTAATTGGTTGGGACGCCGTAAAACTATATCTTTATTGTGTGATCCTGGTCTTCAAATCTATCCCCGATTGTCTGATATGAAATTGGTTACAGTCTTCACATGGGGCCTTATAAAGAACTCCTGTATTTTTTGATGGGCTACTTCTAATGAGGGTTTTCTCAATGTTTTTTTTTAATCTGAAAACTATTTGCACATTACGGTTTTTGAGAAGTTGAACACCTTGCAGAAAAATTTTATAGAAGGGGAGAACCAGGGTTTTTTGGAGACTTTGACCTTATGGTTTCTTATTTCTACAAATATAGAAACGTTTCTTTGCTATACCTTGACATGGATTAAGTATATGTATTGGGTATCATAACTTTTGTCCAATGTGCTGATTGATTTTCAGCTCATCATCTAAAAATTCAGAATCTAAAATCCTATATGCTCTCAGGTACATAGATATAAAGGACAATCTATCTGCACTGATATGGTGATTAGAACAGTAGTGGATGTAAAACGGTATACATGTAGGTTTCTATATATTTTGTTTTTTTATGATACCTTCATCCCTTTTAATCTCTATATCCTAAAAGGGCAACCTGTTATTCGTGTCGACTTCATGAGCGAACTTTATGGAGTGAGCTAACGAGTTTTATTTATACAGGAAGTCATCATTTGGTATACTGTTAGGCCATAAGCAGAGTACGTCGTCCACATATCGGAGCCAAAATTTGTCTTATTTTATAGTTTTTAGAAAATTTCTTTCAAAATACTCCAAGCAAATATATGCTAGTGCCGGGGAAAGGGGATTACCTATGACTATACTGATTTTTCTTGTATAAGGTTTGCCCTCAAACACAAAAGATGAATTATCTACACATAATCTTATTAGTTTAATGATGTTTTTACTGGAGATACCCTCAATGTTGTTTCCCCAGATATTTGGGAGGAAGGTTATAACATCATCTACCGGGACGTTCGTAAATAGCGACTTTACTTAAAAGCTCACTAATCGATAAGGATACTTTATATTTAGGGATTTCACCTTTTCCAACCAGATCATCCCTATTTTTTATGAATGAATTTGAAATGGTATCCACAAATGGACACACTGATTTTATAAGTCACTTGGATAATTTTTTTTTTTTTTTATGTTGAAGGCTCCAGTCACGGACAAAAGTCCACATCAAGGCCGGGCCCTAATTGAAATA
>JAYMFT010385450.1:0-20170 GCA_038088735.1 Panulirus argus | reverse complement strand
GGGGGGGGGGGGGGGGGGGGGGGGGGAGGAACTAGTGTGTGTATGACATCAGACGAGCTCAACGTGACAAACGTGGCACCACAAGTCTCTACTTTGTGACCCGTAGTTTTTATGATAATGTGCCACTGGTCTGCAAACGTGGCGCATCAGTAGAGAGGTTCACGGTATAACGCGGACGATACGACAATGGGGAAGAAAACCCGCAGAATGGAAGACTTCTCTTGACGCAGAGTGATTCAGACAGATTTGATGCGGTGGTCAGTGGCATGGCAAGGGGATTACTTCAGTGCCGACACGCGCAAAGGAGCACACTTGGTGAACATCAATATTAACCAAAGGATATAAGTTATTCGGTAAACTATTATCAAAATTTCGTGGAGAAAAGAGACAGTGGAATGACGACAAGAAATTACCTAGAATATGCAAAGCAATGTCAGGCTGCATACGATGAAATAGATAGATTGTTAGGCTTCATGGATGGAATTTATAAAGTATATAATTAAAGATACAATACTTACTTATTCTTTGCAGTGCCCTAGTCAGACGATATATAGAATACTCAGCTCAGCTCTGTCACCAAACCTGATCAAAGGCGAAGAAATATTAGAACGAATACAAGGAAGAGCAACAAAACTACATCCAGTGTACAGAAATATACCTTATAAAAAAAGACAAAGATCTGAGATTATTGTCCTCCTCAAAAAAGTGCAGTCTCCAGGGAGATATAATATAAGCTCTCTAAATACTATATAATTTCGGTAACGTAAGTCAGGACAGCTTCTTTAGACAGAGACACAGTGGGTGTGAATTAAATGACGAGAGATGATATAAACTTGGCCAAATGTATTTTTCAGCTGTACGCCTGTAGACTATGACACTGGAAAAGACTGTCACTAGGTGTTGTCAAGGTGATGACCATCACAGCATGTTACTTCATGGATGGACAAGCATTCTTTTGATAGCAATTATCAGTAAATGAATCTGTTCAAATTCCTTTTTCTTTTCCGGTTTCAGCCTCCGCCACAGTTTTTCTGGCTGCTTATATGATGGTTTTCCCCGCTTACATTATCCTATAGAATTCCCGTGTCAGTATGCACTCCATGTTGCCCCTTTTTAGCTGTCTTACTGTCATTTTCATTCAGGTTGGTGTTCCAGGGGGGGATTGGTGGGTTACGATGAGCCTAATGCTTCTCTTCTGTGTCTGTCTATACGTATTAGTCGACAACCTTGTCACAGACCATCAGGTCTTCTCTCATCCGTCCTTCTCCTATGCAACCTCCTTCCTTTTCCTAACCCCTTCCTCGTTCAAACCCATCCATCCCCAACGCCGTTTCTCCTCCAGTCCCCATCCTCCCCAACCACCCTCCCTCTCTACCCTTTCCTCCCCAACCTCTTTTAGAAACTCCTTCCATCCCCTACGCTAGTCCTCCCCAGCCCCCTTCCTTCCCCCAACCCCCACAACTGATAGTGATGGACGCCCTTACGTAAAACACACATTAGGATAATTAAGCTGGACATTCTATATTTAGTGCGGCTGTGATGGTGGTGTCCGGGTGGGTGCGTAGGGGAGGGGGAGCTGATGATGTCGGAGATGTGGTGGAAACGCTATGCGCGCGCGCGCGCGTGTATGTGTGTGTGTGTGTGTGTGTGTGTGTGTGTGTGTGTGTGTGGTGGAAGGGGAAGAGAAAAAAGGATCATGGTGAATAATGTTCTTTGATATTCCATAATTCCGGCGTCATATGAACAATCACCGAAATAAATAAATAGAAAACGGTTTATTGGATGTAGGCAGCCATTTGGCTAAAATAATACAGCTGAGGTATTACAGATATTACAGAACTGGGAGGCCGTGATATTTACCAGTTAACTTTTCATACAACAGCTAAAGATTAGGGTGAGCTTGATATATCCTTCATGCAATAATACATACTCGTTGGTAGATTTGCCTTTCAAGTGCTTAGACTCCAACAAAAAGTTGCACACACACACACACACACACACACACACACACACACACACACGCTTTAGTAACATCTGAACCAGCAAATCCCCCTCAGCTCAATTACCAACGTTTCCCTCCATCAGTTATAATGCCCCACTGACTGGTAGGCTTCATATGCATCCCCAGCACTGAAGTCAACAAGCCAACATTCTCTCACCCATTTACGACTCATTGCCTTTAACTCGATCCCCATCCCAGCCTTAGAAAGTTTTGTGTTTAATTGGGCTTACACAGGCATTATGAGCTCCATAGACCCGCAGAAATTTGGGAATATGACGACCTCGTCTATCACTACCCCCTCCCTTACCTCGATGGCTTTCTGGACTTTATCTTATGCAACTTAGAGAGATTCAAGACCTTCTGTAACTCTCACCTTTTCCTGACACCACCCAAGCTTTTCACATCTTCAGCCATGACATAAACATCAGCGAAACTTATATCTTTGGGTTGCTGCGAAATCTAATGCCATGGTTTGTAGACTTCCACAGCGAGTATATATCAGGCTCTGAGCTTTCGTGGGGATATCTCAATCCCGCAGCCACAAGGTTGGGACCCTTGTCTGCCCTCATAAATGACACCCCGATAGACGAGCTTTTATTGCTGTAAAGACTTCCAAGACTCTATCATTGGTATCAGCATTAACAAACTGTTCTTGAATAGATAACAAAGTGTTCCGGAATAAATCTCCCTCCTAACCCTCTTAATAACCCCCAGAAATGAACCTCTACCATCCACGTAACCATTAACCAAACTAATTCCTTAGTTATGCACGTAGTTATGCACGTCAGCGTTGTTTCCAGCTATGTTTCACTGCCTGTTCTTGCCAGAGCCCTTCCAAGGTTTCCAGGCTACTAGATTTCTTGATGATATTTCATATGATTGTCTAAGATTGAAAGAACACGTCATTACCATCATCAAATCTTCCAGCTGTCATCATTACGTTATGTTGTCATAAAACTCTCAAGACTACCGGCTCTTGAACTCAAGAACATCTACGTATCTTTCAATGTTCCTAAACTCACCTGTGCCTCAGCCTAGTCTTCCTCTATTTTCCACAAAAGAAGGGTTTCTAAAGCTCGTGTGAAAGAGGGCATCAAAGACCATCCTTGGTCCCTCTTACACAACATATGAAGAGGCGCTCAGTATACGAACCGACCCTTCTGATCCATTCCAATCTCTACCTGGACATCATCCAGTAGGTCGAAAAGAAGCTAATGCACCACACTCGGCCCGCCCTCACCTCCTGCATAGCCGTCGTGGCATCACCCACATTTGCCGTTGACCCACCTTCATCTGGAGTCACTCACCGTCTTCTCTTCCTACTTGCACACTTGCCTAATTCTCTTGATAGAGATTCCTCAATGCTTTTAATAGTTTTCCTCCTACATCATATATTTGTAACGCCTACCACAAAGCACCTTTATCATCCTTTTTATACGCTTTCTCCTGATTCATAAATGCCTTATACAAATCTTTTTGCTTCTCTGTATAAATCTTGTAAAGGTTCATCATATCACACACCTGATCCACACATCCTGTACCACTCCTGAAGCCACATTGTAATCTGAAGCTCTGTACACGCCCTCGCTCTCTGTCCCTACTCTCCCATAAAACTTACCAGGGTATACTCAACAAACTTATACCTTTATGATTTGACCATATATTTTTGTACCCTTTCCTTTGTACAGTGGCACTATACATGCATTCTTCCAATTCCAGGGTACATGACCTTAGCCATACATACTTTGAAAATCCTAACCAACCAGTCAGTGACACAGTCACCCCTTTCTTGAGAAATTCAGCTGCAATCCAATCCACCCCAGCCGGCTTGTCATACCTCGTCTTAAGCAAGGCTCTCGCCACCTTCTTTCACCCAAACAATTGCTGTGACACTCTAGCTTCCTATACCTCCACGTCCCAAATACCCGACGTCTGCCACCATATCATCTAATACATTCAACTGTCCTTCACAATACTCACCCCATCTCCTTTTCATGTCTTCTTTACTTGTTACCATTTCCCCATCTGTTCGCTTCATTTATGCTTCCATTCGTTGTTTTGTTCTGCTCCCGCTGTTCACCTTCCTTTAAAACTTTTTCTAATTTTCTCAGGAGTTTGCCAATATTTTCTCACCCCAATTTTCATTTGCACTCTTTTTCAACATCTGGACCTTTCTCTTGGCTTCCTGCCACTTCCTCTTATACTTATCCTAATCACTCGTGTCCTTTGTTGCAGGTAATGTCCGTACACCTCTCTTGTCTCTTTCACCAACAGTTTAACAGCCTCATCCCACCACGTACAGCCCTTTCTCACATGCGCATACCACACGTTCCGCATGTCATTCACTTCTCTGGCACGTGTATGTCCTGATTTCGTAAATATCACCCCCTTCCCTGTTCACCATCCAAGTTTCGTATACGCTGATATTTTGCCATTCTTCACCCGATCTGACATGGTATTTACCTATACAAGCCCGTTTTTCAAGTTCACTCAGTTTCATCATCCTCTCTCATCATCATTTCCTCTTTTCTAAGGCCTCTTTGCACACACACACACACACACACACACACACACATATATATACTTTTCCAAAAGAAGAAATAGAGAAGGGGGCCAAATGAGGATTATTCCTCTAAGGCTCATTCGTCTGTTAACGCTACCCCGCTAATGCGTCTGTGAACTAGCGCCAGGAAATAAACGAAGATCCATCCACTCATATACATACATATATACATACATGCACATATATGCACAATACATACATATACATACCAACATATACGTATATACATACATACACATACACGTGCATATACACATATACACATGTACATATTCCTACTTGCCTCCATCCATTCCTAACGCCACCCCGCCACACAGGAAATAGCATCGCCAACCCCTGTGTCAGCGAGATAGCACTAGGAAACACGACGTAATAAATTAATAAAATAAATAAAATAAATACTAGGAAACACGAAGGTCATATATATATATATATATATATATATATATATATATATATGAAATGGGGGAAAACCACGAGAGAAATGTAAGAGTGTATAGTGGAGCTGAAGGGCTTCGCTGTTGAGTAACGGAGGCTGGCTAGCACTCCAACACCCAGCGGCCACCCACCCACCCAGTCCGATTTACGGCCTGCAGGTATTCCCCCATCATGGCCCCCAGTCCTTCCCACCTCATGGATTCATGGCCCCAAGTCCTACCCACCTCATGAGTTCATGGCCCCCAGTCCTACCCACTTCATGGGTTCATGGCCCCCAGTCCTGCCCACCTAACGGGTTCTCAGTTTGCCACTAATCCTAAGCCCCTAGGGCAACCTGACACCCAATCACCTGCTGGGGTATAGCATAATGACTTTGCTGACAGTCCATCGATTGTGGCTGGTTCTGTCTCCCCAGCAGACCACGTCCCTCACCAGCACGCCACCGACTTCATCAGCATACCATGGACCTAAGCAGAAGACCCCGGACTTCACCGGCAGACCACGGACCTCACCAGTAGAGTACGAGTTTCACTAGTAGGCCACTTACCCTACCAGCAGGCCACGATCTTCACCAGCAGGCCATGAGCCTCGCCAGTAGGCCATGAACCTCACCAGCAGGCCACGAGCCTCACGAGTAGGTCAGGAGCCTCACCAGCTGGCCACAAGCCTCACCAGCAGACCAAGAGCCTCATCAGCAGGCCACGAGCCTCATTAGCAGGCATCATGTCTCACCAGCAGGCCGCAAGCCTCATTAGTAGGACACAAGCCTCATCAGCAGGCTCAGACCTCACCAACAGGCCATGAGCCTCACTAACAGGCCATGAGCTTCATTGGCAGGCTTTGTGTCTCACCAGCAGGCCAAGAACCTCATCAGCAGGCGTCATGTATCACCAGCAGGCCACAAGCCTCATTAGTAGGACACAAGCCTCATCAGCAGGCTACGAACTCACCAGCAGACTTCAAGCCTCACCAGCAGGTCCCAAGCCTTGCCAACAGGCCTCGAGTCTCACCAGCAGGCTCCAAGCCTCACCAGCAGATCTCATGCCTCGCCAGCAGACTTTGAGCCTCACCAGCAGGCCTCAAGCCTCACTAGCATGCTTTGAGCCCCACCAGCAGGCCACAAGCCTCACCAACAGACCATGAGTCTCACCTGTCCACCACAAGTCTACCGGCTGCTTCAGTCCTCACCAGCAAGCCATGAGCCTCACCAGTGGACTTTGAGCCTTACTGGCAGGCTGTGAGGCTCATCAATAGGTCATAAGCCTCTCCAGCAGGTTTCAAGCCTCACTGGCAGGCCACAAGCCTCACCAGTAGGCCATGACACTCAGTGGTGGGCCACAAGCCTCATCAGCAGGTCCCAAGCCTCGCCAACAGGCCTCAAGTCTCACTAGCAGGCTCCAAGCCTCTCCAGCAGATCTCATGCCTCACCAGCAGACTTCGAGCCTCACCAGTAGGTCTCGAGCCTCACTATCAGGCCACAAGCCTCACTAGCAGGCTTTGAGCCCCACCAACAGGCCACAAGCCTCACCAACAGACCACGAGTCTCACCTGCCCACCACAAGCCTACCAGCTGCTTCAAGCCTCTCCAACAAGCCATGAGCCTCACCAGTGGGCTTTGAGCCTTACTGCCAGGCTGTGAGGCTCATCAGTAGGTCATAAGCCTCTCCAGCAGGTTTCAAGTCTCACCGGCAGGTCACAAGCCTCACCAGTAGGCCATGACACTCAGCGGTAGGCCACAAGCCTTACCAGCAAGCCGCGAGCCTCATCAGCAGACCCTGAGCCTCACCATCAGAATCACAGTGGGATACACAGTAGAGTAATTCAAGAAAACTCATGACAAGTATTTATTAAGTGCACCAGACCAGCTAGGTTTTGGTGGCTACTTGGTCCTGCGGGCCACAGCTTCCAACAGTTTGTTGACAGTGACCAAACTCAGTAGCCAAGGATAAGCCCAAGCTGTTGTGGGTAGAAAGCCCCAGAAAATTACAATTTAATACCAAGGTAAACCTCTCAGGCATTAACCCCAACTGTCACTTCCTGCCCACCTTGACACTGAACCCTACCCTCCAGGGACTTAACCCCTGCCTCATTGCCACTAACCCTGCCCCATCAGCACTAACAGCCACCCTGTGGCACTAACCCCAACCCCCTGGCAATAACTATGCCCCTGGCACTAACCTCCTCCCCTTGGCACTAATCACCACCCCCTGGATATAATCCCCACCCCTGGCACTACTTTCCACCCTGTAACACTAATCCCTGCCCCTGACACCAACCTTCACACCCTGGCACTAACTTTGACCCATGGCATTAACTCCATTCCCTGACACTAACTATCTGCCCTTTAGCACTAACTCCTACCCTCTGGCACTTCCATCTGCCCTTCATCATTAACACTATGCCACCTGGCACTGATTCCCACCTCACTGACATTAGTCTTTGCCCTCCCTGGCAAAACCCCTGTACCTCCTCCTCCTCCTGGTACTAACCCCCTCTTGCTATCACACCCTTGGCACTAACTGACTTCCCACTGTCTTTTCATTGGCAGTTACTCTCTCTTTCTCTGTCGTTACTTCCCAGTCCGTGATTCTTCTCACTGTCACTTCACTAGCACTACCCTCCTCCTGCAGTCACTCCCCTGACAAAAACCCTCTCCCACTGTCACAACCCTGACTTAACCCTCTTCTGCCATCACTACCTTCCTTGCCATCATTACTCTCACACTATCCCCCCCCCCACCCTCTTACTGTCACTCCCCAGGCATAATTTTGCTTATATTATTGTCACTGTAGTTTCACCTCGTGAACTAAATCCCATCTTTACAAGGTGCTCTATGTACTGCAGCCGAACAATGATTACTAGACTATTGGTTGACAGAGTGGACCTTCACTTCATGAAAATTTGAAAGATATCTACATCTGAATCTTGACAGAGTGGACTCTGTCACATGTGAGGGTAAAAAGTCCAAAGTAGATGAAGAGATTTTGCTGTGAATGTAATTGATTTCTGGGTTTACTGAAAGTTTTACTAACCTAAGACATGATTTTCTTATGAATTACTTTGGAGATTAGATTTATGAAACATTTTGCAAATCTGAATTTTTTAAGTCAGTATTCACAGATTTGACACCAGAACCTCTGTTTGACAGTTGAGGAAGGATGAGGATAATGATCATGCAGGTGCAATGGGAAGGTGTTTATACCATGTGTGCCTGACAGGCTACAACTCTTCTGTACTACCAGCACATTAAGAAGAGTTAACCCTTGTACACAACAGTGCATCCCATGCCTGGCTTTTGACCTAGCCCCAACACACCCAAGGGTTGTGCCTTAGCGCTCATGGTGATTAAATTGGCAATGATGCTAACCCTTTAACCATTCCCATGTCCTGAAGGGAAACCAGTGAGCCAGCTGAGGCTATACAAGCATTTCACAGTTTAGAGAGCATCATAAACACCTAGAAAATCATGTCCATTTTGAGTAATACCAGACAGGGATCTACTGAAGTGCTCCAGTACATCATTATCTATGGCTTTGATGGAAAAAAGAATATCAGAACTGACATTTCCCCCACCATGTACTGTTAAATCTTTTGCTATGTTAATGAAATTGGAAGAATGGTAGACTCGACTACTAGATAACAGCGTGAATTTTTCTGCTAGACACTTGACATGTCAGAAAGATAGTACTGTATAGATATCAGATTATTGTCAGGAGCCAAGAGATAACATGATGATTGCATATTTCCGCCATTTCATGCTGGTGATATTATTAAACAGCCTAGCCATTGCATATTTCAGCCATTTCATGCTGGTGATATTATTAAACAGCCTAGCACTGCATATATCAGCCATTTCATGCTGGTGATATTATTAAACAGCCTAGCACAGTTTATAGCCTTGTAGTCATCATCCAAGCCCTTGTTTTCATCATCCAAGCCCTTGTCAAATTGGGATGAGCATCTTTGGAAATTCCTTCTAAACCCTTGAGCATGACAGTATGACTTCGTGATCATCAAGTGACCATGTAAGGGTTAGGTCAAAGGCAAGGCCATCACACCTGTGAGTTAAACTTATGTACTCAAAGGGCTCATAAGGAAGTGTAAGAAGGCACAAGATTATGGAGGTTATGTTCATGTGATGAACCTAACAAAGTACTGTATTGTACATGAACACGAAAAGATATGGCAAACTTGCTTCTTCAGTAACCTTTTAGTTTCCCCTCCAGCTTCAGTATAGCATTTCTCAATAAGACTGAACCTCCTTTAGATTCATTTTTCTTTCAACTTTTGCTGTACTGAATTCCCCTTTCAAGTGTCATGACTTGGTTATAACCCACCATGAGAATTAGAAATCAATTTTAGGATTTTGTAACTCATAAAATCATGTTTATTGATCCTCTTAATGGTTGTGATGGAAATTATATATAAGGATATTGAAAGCAGTCCCACAGGTTCTTCAGCAAAGAAAATGGGGTGAATGGGCTTCCTTTCAGACTACCAGATGAATTCTGGTTCTAATCACAAGAAGACAACACCCAGGTCAGTCTCCTCATTTCACTTGCTCCTTAACTTCATCTTCGTGGCAAGAAGGATGGAAAATCCTGCTTTATGAAGTAACTTTTTCTGTGAATAGCCACTGCTGTATGTTTTGAATAATTATGCAAAACTGACAACTTTTAATGTACTCTGGGTTTCTTGTGCAACCACCTGAGTGGTGTCTTTGCAGTCCACTGGGGAGTTATGGCACACTAGGTAGAAAACCACTTGTTTAAATTAAATCCTGGATACTTGTTACATTATCATGCTGTGACAGACTCCTGGTAGTATTAGTGTTTATAATTGCAACTTTTGATATTGAATTCAATACAGTTGTGTTATTTTACAGTCATGTTGGTGCATTAGGATTGATGCTTGTTTCAGATTGAGTATATGATCATCAAGCTAGACCACAAGAACCGAAAGGCACGCCTCAGTCTTCGGGGATCTGAGCTCCTAGAGGTGCTCAGAGAGGCAGAGGAGACGAATCCCAAGTGAGTATTGGGCCCTAATGTTACTGCAGGGAGAAGTATTGGGCCTTAATTCTTCCACTGGGGGAAATACTGGGTCCTGATGCTGCTGCTGTGGGAAGTACTGGACCCTGATGCTGCTGCTAGAGAAGTACTGGGTCCTGATGCAACTGCTAGGGAAATACTTGGCCCAGATGCTACTGCTAAGGAAGAACAGGACCCTGATGCTACTGTCAGGGAAGTATTGAACCTTGATGTTATCACTGTGGAAAGTACTAGGTTTTTGTATTTATTTGCTGGGGGAAGTATTAGGCCCTGATGTTACTGTTTGGAAAACTACTGATATTATTGATGCTAGATGCCAGTTCCAGAAGAGACCTGGGCCGTAGTGCTATAGTGGGGAAAAATTCTGGGCCTGATGGTATTGCCATGGGAAGTATTGGGCCCTGATGCTATAGCTGGGGTAGGTACTAGGACTAGACTGTGCTATTGGAGAAAGTAGTGGGGGCCTAACACTACAGCTCAGGGAAGTACAAGTAGTTGTCTACTTACGACCTATGCGACTTACAACTGACCGCATTTATGACCACTTCCATATGACAGTTTCGGACCAGCTCCTGGTGCTACCAAGAGGCTGGGAGACTAAGGGCTGGGGACACTTACATCATTCCCGTGCCCCGCACAAAGCTCCCAGCACAACAGACTTCCTCCTGTGTTTGTTTGTCTTTCACTTTGGAAATTTTTCTGCAATATCATTAAACTGTATAATATACCTAAGGTAATTATGACATAGGTCGACTTACAACCAGATCGACTTACGACTGGTCTGTCAGAACCGATCGTAGTCGTAAGTCGATGACTACCTGTATTGGGATCTGATCTTATTGCTGGAGGAAGCACTAGGACAAGATACTTCTACAAGGGAGAGTACTCTCTCCTAATGCTACTACTGGAGAAAGTATTAAGGTCTAACTCAACTCCTGGAGGATCCACTGGGATCAGATACTACTGATGGGGTAAATGTTGGTGAATGATAGTATTTCTGGGGAAAATACTGTAGTTAGACACTAATAGTCAGGAGAAAATGGGGCAAGATGCTATTGCTTGGGAAGTACTTGGGCCTTAGACATATGTTGAAGAAAATGGTTAACAAACACTATTGATAGGGAAGTGATTGATTAGTGGCATCCACTCTAAGAAGTATAAAGGCTAGGTGCTACTGCTGGAGAAGTTTTGGATACATAGTGTGTACTGCAGGAAGTACAGGGTCCTAACACTTTTACTACTATTGGAAAGCTTTAGATCCATAGCATACACTTGGAAGTACAGCAGCCTGGCACTACTCTTGGGGAAGTGTTAGATCTTTCGCAACCAGTGTAGGAAGTATAAGGATCAGATGCTGTTACTGGGAAGGTGTTATATCCATAGCACCCTCTGTAGAGAGATTAGAGTTAAATAATACTGCTGGAAAATGTTGGATCTGTGGCATTCATTTCAGGAATTAGAGAAGTCATTTACTATTGCTAGGGGCCTTGGATCTCTGAATGAGCTGGAGAAGGAAGTCTTTTGAAATTAACATAACTGGAAGGGAAAGTAATGGAGCTTAATATTACTGGTTAGTGAAATGCTTGGGCTTTTACACTGATACCAGGGAAAGTACTAAAGCATTGACACTAATATTAAGGAAAGCACTGGAAATCAGATGCTACTGTTTGAGGTTTAATACTATGACAGGGAAGCATTAGAGCTTTAACACTAATGTGCGGGTATTAACACTAATGTGCGGGTATTATTGAAACGTTATCACCACTGCTGTGTGTGTGCTAGAGCCTCATTACTAATGTAAGAAGAGTACAGAAATTATTCCACAACTTCTGTGGAAGAACAAGGGCTGTATGACTACCATTGTGCACATACTGTGGCTTTATCACTGTTTCCGGAGAGTTCTGGAACCTCATCACTGCTGCTGGGAGAGCAGTGAGCCTTAATACTGTTGCTTGGAGAGCAGTGAGCCTTACCACTACTGCTAGGGGAGTAATGTAGCTTTGTTCTTAAAGTTGAACATACATCCTTAAAAGAAAAGGTTGATTTGACTTCTACTTAAAAATCTTTCTGATCCTTAACCAGAACCATCTCCAGTACCTTACATCATTCATCCTTTCCACCTCTCTTTTGAACTGATCAATACATTGCTAACTCTCCAATTGGTAAGGCCATTCTTTTGGTACCTTATTTTCCTTCATTTCAACTTTGGATGATTATGCATCAAATCATCCACACCCAGCTCCTCCCTCAGAAACTATGCCATCCCTCATATTTTCTTTGCGCAAGGTGTTCAGAGTACTTTCTTATCTCTGGTTGGACAAGGCATCCTCCATACCAGATCAAGTGTCATGATATGCATTTGGCAATTTTTGGCATAGAGCAGCTCAGCTGTAGAATTCTCTTCCTCTTTTCTCCTTTCTATCTTTCTTTAATCCTTCCACCTTTGAGAGTCAGGTCTACAAACATTTGTGGAGCTCTGGTTAATTTTTGCATTCCTTTTCTCTTACTTTTTTCTTTTAATTGAGATGGCCTTTGCTCTTGGCAGATCATTGCCTGTACCATGTCATTCATTATATGTAAAATTAGATATTGGGGAGTACTTGTGCTTTATCACTTCTGCTGGGGAAGTACTAGTGCCTCATCACAACAGGCAGCAGAGTACTGAGGCTTTATCGACTCTGCTATGGGAATACAAGGACTCACAGAATTGGGGAGGTACCATGGCTGTAATACTATTGCTAGAAAGTAATGGGGCTTAATCATAGAATGAGGAGGTTCTGTAGCTTCACATCTGCTGGGAAATACTTGGGTTTCAGTGCTACTGCTGTGGAAGAACTGGGGTTTAACATTATTGATAAGGGAGTACTTGAATCTTCTCACTATTGGTGGAAGAGTTTGGGGGATTTGTCACTTGCTGGTGGAGTGTTTGGGTATTATCAGTGCTGCCATCCCAGTTTAACAATTAGAACTTAAATGATTGTTATGGAATTGGAAAGTTTGAGTATCATACATAAATTGCTTTGATTTTTCCTTAGATGTCTTCTCAATTTCTGTCCTTGAATTATCTTCCCATATTCCATTGCATTTCATGGTAGTAGATGTTTATTTCCCCTTTTTTATAACACTGTTTTCAATAAGATATTATCTTTTCTCAAAGATTCCCATATGCTTATCTCGAATTGTGAGGTGTGTCATGTATGCAGGGAGGTGAGATCACTATGGCGTCCAGAATATGGTGAATACATGGTAGAGGGCACCCCAGGCCAACCTTATGGCTCCCTTGTCCAACACTTCAATATCGTGGAACACAACATGAGTTTCCGACGAAGTGAAGTACAAAGCTTGTTGCAGCCTGATGAAGTAGTCCTGTCCCTCACCAGTTTTCCCAGGTAGGTTCTAATGACATACATCACTGATTGTTCAAAAGAAATATATATTTTTATATTTTGCTTCAGTAGTAGTCTCGGAAATTGTTTGGGGAAATGTGCTGGCTACTGGAGTACAGCTAAATACTTCAGGGTCAGGGGTTTCATGATCATGCCTGTATATTGGTGTTGTGTGTTGATATACATGGTTCTGGGAACCATATTTTTATATTTTGCTTCAGTAAGAGTCTCAGCAATTGTTTGGGGAAATGCGCTGGCTACTGGAGTACAGCTAAATACTTCAGGGTCAGGGGTTTCATGGTCATGCCTGTATATTGGTGTTGTGTGTTGATATACATGGTTCTGGGAAGCGCATCCACCTCATAGTGAAGTATAAGATATACATCATTTGATGAGTGCTTCTTCAGTAAACTGATTTTGTGAATTTGTGTAATTTGATTTTGATTTACAATTGAAAATGGTTTATCCTTTTGTAATAGTAAAGCTGAAAACTGGTTTGTATAAAATCAAAACAAAATGTATATGATGATTTTTTTTAATGTTGAAGGTTTCAGTCATGGACAAAAGTCCACATCAAGGCCAGGCCTCAGTTGAAATAAAGAGAGAACTATGAAGCAGAAAAAGAAAAGATAAGGGAAAGTATTTATGAATTTTTGAGGACGTGAAAGACCTGTCTTTTGAAATATTCCAGGTCATAGGTATCGGGAAAGACATGAGAAGGTAGAGGGTTCCAAAGCTTCAACATGTAGGGAAAGAAGCAGGTATCAAAACAGCCCACCCTTGAGTTGCCGATGGTCACACAATAATCATGTAACGCAACAGCTTGCCGAGTATTGCATGGCCTAACTAGTGGTGGGGGCACACAAGCAGCCAGCTGTAAGGAGCAAAAACCAAAGAAATACCTATAGAAGAGGGAAAGTGAACCAACATTGCACAAAGGGCAAGGGGGTTAAGTGTGGAAGTTAGCCTGGGATAGTTTATAAGTTGGAACGCTTTTGACTTGGCTATGTCAAGTAAGGAAACAGAGCTAGAACCACCCCAAATGTGAGAGCAGTACTCCATACAAGGACAAATCAGTCCCTTGTATAATCGGAGCAGCTGTTCAAAAGAGAAGAAGTTTCGACATCTAAACAGGACACCCGGTTACTTAGAGGAAGACTTAGCTATTCCTGTAATGTGAGGTTTCCAATAAAGTGGATGTTACAGTAATACCAAATGTTTTCATTAAGTTAAGAGGTGGAATTACAGAAACATCAAAGGAGAGGCGAGTTGTGAAGTTTTCGATAAAGAGATGGGTAGAAATTGGGTCTTGGAGGCATTTAACTTAACTAGATTTTGTGTACCCCCACTGAGATATCCTTTCCAAGACCGAGTTTATTATGGAAGCTGTGTCAAGTCGAGGTCCAGATCGAGTGAGAGAAGAGGGAGCAGAATTGAAGGATGTGAATGAATGCAGTGTTGAGTCGTCAGCATATGAGTGCATTGCATTATTTGTAGAGGAGAGGAACTCGTTGAAAAAAAAGGAGAAAAAGCGTAGGGGACAGGACAGACCCCTGAGGGACACCGTGTTGATGGAGAAAAGAAGTGAAGCTGATCCATCAGCAACCACAGAGATAGATCAGCCAGAAAGGAAGCTAGATATGAAGGAGCAAAGTGAGGTAGGGAAACCAAAAGAGGAGAGATTAGATATGAGACCCCGATGCCACACCCTGTCAAAAGCCTTAGACATGTCAAGGGCAACTACATATGACTCCTCAAAATTCTTCAGGGATGATGACTAGACATCATCAAGATAGGAAAGAATATCACCAGTTGATCTAGCCTTACGGAAACCATACTGGTGATCAAAGAGAAGACTGATTCGAGGTGTTTGAGGATATGGGAGTTAAGGAGGGATTCAAAAACTTTGGAAATAGTAGATGTCAAAGCAACAGGACGGTAGTTAGAGGGGCAAGAACGGTCACTCTTTGTATATTCTGGTATGGCTCATTCTTGAATGGTGTGTGCGGCTTTTGTTGCTCTGTTTGGAAAAGGAGTTTAGACAGAACAGAGAAAGTGCAAAGGCGACCTACCAAATCATTCTCCGGACTAAGAAAGATATCTTAAGAAAGCTGTCAAGATAACCTTAACCTATTTAGCTTAGAAAATAGAAACTTATGAGGAAACATATTGCAGGTACTCAAAATTTGCAAAAGTTTGAACAGTTACGTATGTTCTAAGCAACATTTCTGACTAGTTCAGTCTGATTTCAACCTTAGTTATGGAGAAAGCGATTTACTTCGAATGGATTAGCCATATTTTCTTCAACAGGACTGTTAACATGAATGATTTACCAAATACATCTATGAATATACTCGACAAATACGTCGCTTGAAGACCCCACCACTGGCTTTATTTTCGCCTCTGTAGTTAGAAAAAAGTACGAAGCATTTCTTGCTAAGTCATTTATTTGCTCTATGTTTCCGATCTCTTCTGCTGCAATAAACAGCCTCAAAAGGATCCATTAGTCTGTATTTGTTTCTAATCGACTGTATTCTTTTGTAAGAGTTGGTGGTCGACCGTGGCTAAACGGCGGATGGTTTGTTGACGAAAAATAAGCGTTGCGGGCGTCTGCTAACACCTTGTCTCCTCGTGTGGGATGGTCCATGAGAAGGGAGGATGATGACGCAGGTTACTTACTCTCCTGAGAACTAGTGCCGGAAAGGAAGGGAAGGGGGGCTTCTTTGTCATTTGACGAAGGACAGTCCAGTCTCGTCAAACTTTTTTGATTGAAAGGAGTCCATCCTGTCCCTGCTGCTGAGTGCAGCTCAACACCGGAAATGCAGAAACTCCTGTATAAATGGTCCTGGGGCAATACCATGGGTGTTATCGGAGGAGTTTTGGGATATATACGGTTAGCTAGTGTGATTTGTACGATACTGCTGTTGCATTTATATTTTGTGACCTCCGTTTTGATGGTGTCCTGTTAGGCGTCATCTGATTAATGCTGCTGTCGTATCGAAGCAGTTTACGTTGTTCTGAAATGTACACCCTTCAACTGGCAGAACTTGTAAACTATACTGATAAACTGCAGTGGGTTAGTGCTCTGTGTGAGGTTAAGTACAACTGATACTGAATTCAAACAGCAGCAGACCACTGTGTACTAACGAGTCTGTTTGTGATAATGAAGTAGGAGTAGAAAGACATACAGATGTTGCACGTTGTACCTCACAATGTATTCAGTGGCTTTCTTGTCGAGATGTTGCAGGTAACGTTCCTGTCTATCATCCCAATCAGAGTACGTCCGACATGCAGGAGGCATCTGGTTTTTGTAGCAACCTCGATGGACAGTTTCAGGTTGTTGTTGGGTCAGATGAACGAGTCGTGTTTGGAGGAACACACTTGTCTCTTTATCACTGGTTTCAAAAGATAAAGCATTGTTAACTAAGAATTGTTTGACTCAGAGAATTTCTGAATGGAAAAGCTCCCATAGTGAACAATTTTAGTAAGTTCTGATAGTGATTAATTTGTACCTCTGAGTGCACTCACTTCCAGCCTCAGACACCTGCCCAAATCAGTAGACTTACGGTGGACACAAGTTTGGACACAAGGACTCTATCATGAACCCAGATGTCTACATCATAAAAGGGGATCTTGTCCACACCAACCTCGCAAGTAAATCTTAGGGTAGATGTCTCTTTCATAGCCTTCTGTATTTTCTTAAGGTGTTCCTCGTTCCTCATAATGATATAAATGTTATCAACATATCGACAGTAAGCGGTCAGATGGAAGGTACTGTTTTGCAGAACTAGGTTTTCTCCATGAAACGTGTTGAAGTTTGCAAAATTTGGGCCCAGTGGAGACCCCATGGCGACTCCCTCTACCTGACAACATAAATTGCCATCAGGGCTGCGGCTTGGGGCTTCGGTGGTACAAGCACGCAGCAGGCCTTCTAGCATGGTTCTACGAATCTTGGGTGCTGGTCTTGATGGGTGATGGTAAACATTGTTGACTATTACCTCAATACTTAGTTCCACTGGAACATCAGTAAATAAACTCTCTACATGTGGTGATGCCAAAAGTCCACCCTGTCTAGTACTACGAAAAATGTCAACAAATTCACTAGTTGATCGAAGAGATTACATGGTAGGAATATAGGGAGAAGTACTATTGATCTGTTTAGCTAACTTGTATGTGGGAGTGGTAAGTGAGTGAATAGCTGTTCTTATGCACCTTCACATTACCATATACACAACCCGGGCTGCACTGTCCTGTGATGAGGGAGAAATGTTGTAGAGCAGCCCCAGCATTAGCAGATGAGCCGAATTCGTTCGAGTCAGAATTAATCCGACGAAATTTGGCGTGTCACTCAGGATTTAATCTAACTTGTGATAACATTCTCTGTTTAGGTGAACATTGATGCTGGACTTATCTACTCTTCTTATCACCAAATCCTCTGCTCTATTTAGTTCCTGTGAGGCTTGTCATAGTTCTGGGGCACGTAGAGAACTTTTGGTATAACTAAAACGTTTGGTGCTCTCCTACTGGAGTTGCTCTATTAAGTCTAGATCTATGGTGATCTCGTCTCGTTCGGCGAGGTTGAACAATGACTGATATAACATTTCCGTCTTTACATTCTGGTCAGTCTTTTCAAACTTAGGATGTAAAAGGCAGCGTAATCAAAGATTGAGCAATCCCTTTGTTCAATGGTTAAGCAGTAACCTAAGAAGGTCAGGTAAGCGTCTACTGACTCTGGCGGAGTAACTTGACCTTTATACAGATGCTTACATACACTTGTCAAGTCCCAACTTAATCAAAAGACGAAGACTATTATTGCTAACCGAGACCAACAACATTCCATCTCCCAAAGAACACACAAACATTCTCACAAAACATTGCAACATTCTACGACACTCACACCCGTCAGAAACTTCACTCCCCAGGCATGTACTAGTCGCATTTTCTCGTCTTCAGTATAGCAAACATTAGTTCACAAAATCTATAAAATGTCCAAGAAGCAGCTTCCACGCTCAAGATATCAAGTATCTACCCTCCATTGCCTCGCTCTCACCTACTCATACTAACACAGAACACTTTCTTTCCCGTCATCCCAGCCAGTGATCATAGCTGGCTTTCTGGGCGGTGCGAGAGTTCATAAAAGTGTCTTGCGGCAGAAGTGAGTAAGTAAGTTGGTACTACACGAGTGTTGCTAGCACTACACACTCGTCAGGGCCTCGGTATCTAGACAGCCTGACGTGTTCGACATGTGTGTAAGTTTTTAATGCTTATAGATGATCGGAAGGTCCCGAGGGCTGCGCCCGCATATCCGTCATACAGAACCAGCACTGCTGACCAGCAACGTCCGGGACAGACTCCACCGCGTGTAAGTCGCAGGCAGATGCAGCGGACGGACACCCGGGCGCGTGGAAACACCTGCTGTCTGACCCTCCGTCTGCAAGAGTCGGTAACCCACCTGGGAAATGTATAAAAGATTCAGGCCTGTTTACCGGCCAGGCTCACCTCCTGTCCGCTTAAAAGGACGGCAACATTTTTTCCCCCTTCACCTGAGACTAAACTGTAAACAAGTATGCATGGTTAATCCATACAGGGTCAAGGGTCGCCATTATATTCCCGACCCAGTCAAAGTGCAGGTGTAGGCGCTACACGGGTGTTGCCTTCAGGGGGACAACACTGCAGTATCGACACCTTTTCCTGAGCTGTTGTGAGGACTCACTTCTTGCTGCACGGCTGATCATCTCCCTTCCAGAAACCCTCGAGGATTAAGGAGTGATCAATGATCAAAGTTTGCCCTGGGAGCGCGGTCTAATGACCTCCCAGGGGCCACTGGCCATCAGCACACAACCAGCTTCCCCGGCCAAAGGGGCTCCTGCTGCCAGGGGCCCTCAACCATAGTGCTTGGGGTAGGGGTAGGGGGAAGGGGAGAGGATGGTGCCATTATCACCCACAACACCCAACATTCTCATGGCAGTTCCCGAGTCTGGCAAAGCGATTCATTCTGAGAAATTTACACAGCAGGACAAACTTACGAAGATGTTTAAGGAAGAGAGAGAGAAAGACATGAATATCTTTTGCATAAACGATACGAGAAAGCGAAAGGTAGATGTTTAGAGGAAATAGGTAGATTGGAATAGACAGTTGCAGTGACATATAAATGGAAACAGAATGTTTACAGATGGATAGATAAATAGATAGAATGAGAGATATATCTTTTTGATAAATGGCATCCATCCCCGTGTACTGAAAGAGTGTGCCTCTGAACTTGCACCTGTGCTTGCTCGTCTATTCCGTTTTGTTTAAATGCCAAAACTTTTCCTTCTTGGAAACATGGTTTGATACATCCCAACCCTAAGAAGGATGACCGTTCTGACCCCTCTAACTATCGTCCTGTTTCTGTGACATCTACCAGTTTCAAAATCTTTTAATCCCTCCTCAACTCCCATATCCTTAAACACCTCCCAAATCACAATCTTCTATCTGATCACCAGTATGGCTACCGTAAGGCGAAATCCACTGGTGATATTTTTTCCTCTCTTACTAATATCTGATCATCATCCCTGAAAGATTTTGGGGAGTCATATGTAGTTGCCCTTGATATATCTAAGGCTTTTGACTGGGTGTGCCATCGAAGTCTCGTCTCTAAACTTCCCTCTTTCGGCTTCCCTCCCTCACTTTGCTCCTTGATATCTAGCTTCCTCTCCGGCCGATCTATCTCTGTGGTTGTTGATGGATC
>JAYMFT010385439.1:0-20173 GCA_038088735.1 Panulirus argus | reverse complement strand
GTGTGTGTGCTCTCTCTCTCTCTCTCTCTCTCTCTCTCTCTCTCTCTCTCTCTCTCTCTCTCTCTCTCTCTCTCTCATTATTACGTTCACTTATGGCCCCTTGCACCACTTTTACAAAGGGATGAGAGATGCATCATACACATAGAGGGACAGCTACTGCAAGACACAACAGCAGTTCACACTCAAATGACAGGTACAAGTTTGAACTTGTAAAATATTCTAAAATGCACCAATAAACATTATATAAAAACTTAAAAGGATTTTACAAACAGGTTTACAAGCAATTATTATTGCCCACTGGAAGGTTGGAGTGTGTAGAAGGATGAGAGAATATTCTTAAAGGACTTGCACATTCCTGTGTGGCTGCTTGGAGGTACCTAATGCACTTAAGAGGTGCACTATTTAGGATAGCCATATATCTCAACAGGATTAGATTACCATGAGAGAGCAGGCTCTAAGGAATAATGATGACTTTTGAATGCTGGTCTTTTTTCTTTTGAGTGACACAGCAGTTAAGCCAGGTGCAAAGTGAACAATACTAGAAATTGACATGGCCTTCATATCATGGTGTGCAAGCACGTTAACATTACCACACTTTCTTTTGCTTAACTATCTGTGTCTTCCTCCTGACTGAATTTCACGCCCTCCACTCCATTCCATTAAAAGATCCTATTAACTCTCAGCCTTGTCTGCCTTGTCTCATGCACTTTTTTTTTTTTTTTTTTTCATGCTTGATTACCATTTCTGACATTAACTAGGTGGCACCAGAAACAAAGAAAGGCTGAATATGTTCTCTTATGTTCTGTAGTTGTAATATGCTGAAACCACAGTTACCTATCCATAACCAGGTGTCACAGACCTTTCTGTTCAAGCCTAATTTGTCTAATTTTCTCCTAAGATTGTCCACAACCTCTATCCTTTTACACTCATTTATTTCCATAACAGTCCTTGCAGCCATAAAGACTTGCATCTCATGTAGAAAGTGGTTACAGGCATGCTGCTGTCATTAGATGATGCAGGCACCTTTTGTAGAGAACATTAGCAAAACTGGGATATCCTGCAGGTTACCAAAAAGTGCAGGGTTGCCAAACTCTCTGAGGTAAACTTTTAACCCTGATACCATGAACCACGTAACCAGTCTTGTAAACCACAACCATAACATTTAAGGAAAACTCTGCAGTTGGAATTCCTATGTTACCATCACTTTCTTTATAAATCTTACACCTTTACAGGAGTATAATAATTTTATTGTTGGTAAGGAATTCTGTGATTAGAACATTATTATCAATAATCAGCTTCTTCCTCGTAATTTTATTATCTAACCCCTTTAACTTAGTTGATCCTTGGTTGATCCTCATACTTTCAGAATTTCTTCTTAATATTAGCATACATATTCCATGTTGGTTCTTAAAACAATTTCACACCCTGCTGAATACTCTCATTTCTCTAACTCCATTGTACAATGGTTCCTTTGCTTGCACTTCCTTATTGGGCCATTAGTTGCATGACCTAGTGAATGTGCTTGTATAAACCTCTTTTACACAGCATCATCCTGTAGAAGGACCTGAACCATGTTAAATTTTCCATTTTATTTTATGTTATCCCTCATGATTTCAGGTTTTCATCTCCTGATGCCATGTACAGTATGCAAACTACTTACATAGTGGTCTGCAACCCTTACTGTGCTCCAGACTCGTGATGGGTTTTGCATTGCCTTTCCAAAGTAAACAAGACTATTTTCTCAGAGCATTTTGATGAATTTATGCATGTGTAGGTCCTGTAATAAGCAAAGAGATGTAGCACACAAAGAAAACTTCTTGATATACCTAGAAGTGAACTTGGGACTGTCATGAAGTTGCTGTACTTCCTGCCTCAGGAGTAGCTCCATTTGCTTTTTTAGTTTAGGCATCTCATAAGTGGATTGAACCTGCATTTTAGTTGTAAGGTGAGGTCGTACATCAAGGTTAGTTTGCACTATTCCATGCATCCTGATTGGTTATCAGATTTACATTATTTGATAGTGGTTGAATGGAGCATATTGAAAATTTTGTTGGTTGACACATACATTTTGTTAATTTTTTCATAATACTATTTGCCCCAGGTTGTTGAAGACACTTTGGTGTAGTTAGTGTTTTTGTTAGGTAACTGTTAGTTTGCACTATTCCATGCGTCCTGATTGGTTAATCAGGTTTACATTATTTGGTAATGGTTGAGTGGAACATATTGAAAATTCTATTGGTTGACACATACATTTTAGTAATTTTTTTCCTAATACTACTTGTCCCAAGTTGTTGAATACACATTGGTGTAGTTAGTGTTTTTGCACCTGATTTTGTCTTGATGTGGAGTGAGTTACTGATTTATCCCAGGTCTGATATATTGTGAATCAATTCCTAAGTTGTTTAAATCTGAGCTGAGACTCATCACAGATAGATTTTGTTGCCATGAGCAAAATTCACCGGAAAACTGATATAGCACCTGAAAGATTTTCTGGATAAACTCCAAAGATAAATTGTTTTATTAACATTTCACTTGCAAAAGCAGCTACATTTTCAATCTGCAGAGTTAAGCAGTTTATAATTAAAAGAAAATACAATTAGACAAGTAAATAGATAATGGTTTATTGAATTTAGGCAACCATTCAGCTGAAAATACACAGTTGAGGCATTACAGATATCACAGAACTGGGAAGTCATGATAGTTCCTTGTTTACTAGTCATAAAAGAACTTAAGATCAAAGTGAGCTGGATATTTTCATACTGGATAAGCACATGGTTGAGATACATATAAATAAATAGGGTGGCAGATATACAGGGATTAGTATGGTTTATTCATCATGCACTTTGTTTAACATTAAATAGTTATAGTAGTACAGTAGTTGACATACCACATAGCCTAAGTAACAGAAAACAGCTATTTACTTGCATAGCTATGCTCTTGTTTATGGATTGTTTATGACATTATCAATGTTACATATAGGAATCTTATATCTGTCTTTATGAGCTCATTGGAACAAGTCATTTATCGTTATGAACAATGGTCCTTAATGAAGGGGTGTTAACATAGTAGGAAGGAAATGCTTGTGACAAGGTTGTGTCAGCAGTTTATTGCCAAACTGCCATGTGAGCTGCTAATGTTTGGTGGAGACGGTGGACAGATTCAGTAAGATGAGGGCCTCTTCTTAGGTGGTGTAAGAAAGGCCTGGATGATTCTGCATGCCCTTCTCTGCACTTGTTTCAGCTGGTCCCTCTGTGTAGCCATTATTGAGGAGGACCTAAGATGAGAGCCTCTTGTTAGGTGGTGTAAGAAGGGCCTGGATGATTCTGCATGCTCTTCTCTGCACTTGTTTCAGCTGGTTCCTTAGTATAGCCATTATTGAGGAGGACCAGGCTGGGGAGGCATAGGTGAGGTTAGGTAGAATGAAGATAGTATAGACATTAATGAGCTCAACTGGTTGGATGCCTAGTGATTTTAGTCATCGCAGATGGTACAGACGGTATGAGGAACACTTGATGATAGTACTGACATGACTTCCAATTTCAACCATTGTCTATAGTGATGCCAAGAGGTTTAAATAAAAGTGTGTTGATTAAGAAAAAAGAAATAAATTTTTTGTATTGTTTGCCATTTTTTATATAGTGATGTAATGCTAGGAACAGATGAAAAATAGCTTCATTCACTCACCTCTAGTTGTCATGCTTCATGCACCAAAAGCCCCTGTATCCACAGCCATACCCCACAGACCTTTCCATGGTTTCCTCTAACCACTTCATATGCCCTAGTTCAACCCATTGACTGCAGATCATCTTCAGTATGCCTCATTGCTCTAATTTCCTTTGTCCCATACACACCTAACACCCTCCTGCTTGTTCTGGCCTAGAACACTCTAAGCATCTTTCACTCTAACCCTGCAGCTTATCCTCCATTTGCCCCTTCACCTCATTCCCTCCACTTCCAACATGTAAACCCTGTTAGTCAGCCTATCTTCTTTCATCCTCTCCATATGTCTAAGCCATTTCAGCAAATCCTCTTCAGCTTTTTCATTCATAATCTTACCTCCACAACTCTCTCTTATTCTGTCATTTCTTCTTTAATCAACCCTCACCACTCTACATATTGTCTTCAGCCATTTCATTTCCAACATATTCATCCTCCTCAGCACTTTTTTTTCAACTGGGGCCCATGCCTTTAATCCATACAACACTGGTGAGCCTATTATACCATCAAACATACCCATTTTTAACCTCACAAACAGTAACTTCTCTTACCTAATCATGCCCAGGAACTTAGCCCCTTCACCCACTGTATGGGCTACTTCAGTTCCCATGGTTCCATTAACTTCTGTGTTTACTCCCAGCCATCTAAAACACTCCACTTTCTCTAGGTTCTCTTCAACCAAACTCACACTCCAACTTTGTCTCACTTCCCATATAAACTTAATTAGCTTATTTTTAGTCACATTAATTCTGTAATTTCACTTTTCACACATATTCCTATCTCAGAAACCAGCTTCTGTAGTTTTTCCCTCAAATTTGCCTCCAGTTTCAAGTCATTGGCAAACAGCAGCTGTCTCACCTCCCAGGCTCCAACCACCACCACCAGACTACAGACCTCTCCCTCTTTCTAAGACACTGGCATTCACCATTCACCTCTTAAACCACCTCATGCATATGAGTATTAAACAGACATGGTGACTTTACACATCCCTGCTTCAGACCCACCTTTACATGAAGTCACTCACTCTCCTCTATTTCTACTTGTACACATGCCTCCCTATCTTGTTAAAAATCCACTGCTTCAAGTAATTTTCTTCTCACACCATATATTAATAACATCTTCCACATAACATCGCCATCAGCCTTATCATACCCTTTCTCTAGATCTATAATTTCCATATACAAATCCTTCTGTTTGTTCCTTTAAGTATTTCTCACACACATTCTTCAAAGCAAACACCGATCTACACATTGTCTACCACTCCAGAAGCCACACCATTCCTTCCCAGAGTGATGCTCTTCTATTCATGCCACCATCCTCTCCATTATCACTCACTCATGCAACTTATCACGTATGCTTAATAAACTTATATCTCTATAATTTGAACTCTCACCTTTGTCCACCTTGCTTTTATACAACACTGGCACTCTTTGGGCATTCTGCCAGTCCTCAAACGCCTCATCATGAGCGCTATATAAAAAGAAATTCATAACTGACCAGTCGACAATGCAGGCACATCCTTTATTGAGAAATTCTCCTGCAATTCCATCCATTCCAACTGCCGTGCCACATTTCTTCTTGCTCAAAGTTCCCACTCTCCTCTTTTAACCAAACCACTTACCATGACTCTATGCATACATCCCTGACCTAAATACCCCACATCTACCACCCTGTCTTCTAATACATTTAACAGTCCCTCAGAATACTCACTCCATCTGCACTTCTCCTTTTTCTTACCTGTTATCACTTTCTCATCTACTCCCTAAACTGATGCTCCCAGTTTTTCTTTCATTAGGCATTGTTTTGTTGGTACTATTTTGAATTTTTGCTAGTTAAAAAGTTTATTATTAATCTCCCAATCTTACTCTAAAAGTTATCCTTCATTGCTTTCTCAATAAGATATTAGACGTTACTTTGTCAAATGCCATTAAAAGAATAAGAAAAGGAAATGGTATGTGCCTGAATTAAGAGATGAACTGATTAGAGATGAACTGAGAATAGATAAAATTGAATAAGTATAACAGCAGAGAGAAACATCATCATTAATCTGGTGGTAAAGACATGACAAGTACCATCCACCAGCCCTGACTTTTGGTAGTCACATCTTAGGTACTCTTAGGTAGGTACTTGATCTCTCTCATTGTTTAAGAATACTAAAATTCTTGTGAAAAACACAAAACAAAATGTTTACTTAGCTCCTTCCAGTAAACACCTTGGCCTCTTACTTAATCATCCTTACATGAAATACTATCTTAGTTAGTGATATGCATCAAGGCTTCCCTAATGTTCCCAAACAAGGACCAGTCCATGGTCTGTGCCTCAGTAATCTAGAAGATGTATTTGGCCCTGTCTGCCCCACTTTTATCTTTTCTTTCATGGTTAGTGTTCCATTGGAATTCATTATTCCACTCCAAATATGCTTAAAAAAGTTCTTGTCTATATTACATAACCAGTCGTTGTTTATTATTAGTTCATACGTACATTAGTCAGAAATTTTTTTCCACTACGTGTAGCATCTCACATTTTCTGGGAATCTTCATAATCCATGTTTTTTCTCATTTTTATAATTACATATTAGGTTTAATAGCTCAGTCAGATAAAGAGCATCAGTATTCATATTCATGCACAGTAATGTTTATAGGGCACTCATCTGGGCACATAAGCTCGTTTATTGCTGCCCTTGTTTGTATCTTTCCCTGTTATTAGAAGAGAAGGAAAAATGTACTTAGTGGTAGCATTTTTTTCATTTGTTCCTTTAACAAGTTATATCTATGAAAGCTGACATGTTTAACTCTAAATCACCGGTTCATCGTTTATGAAGAGTTCTTCAACTGTCTCCAGGTAAACATCAGATTGACCAGATAAAGGTTTTATGTAATGTGAATGAACTGCACTTTACAAATATCAATATCACCTGGTAGTTTTATGAAAAGAGTACAAAACTTTTTGTGTATGAAATATGCCACTCATAAAAGGCATGAAAATATGGCAGTTTGAAAGAATGGATAATGGAAGGCATTAGTGTTATATGTGAATATATTAAGATTAATATTTGCTGTAAAGAAAGAACATTAGGAGAAAAATTAGAGAATAGAGTAATGGATATGTTCATAAAGAAGATGTGAACATAATCCTATGTGTTGCAGTATGTTAATATTTGGGCTACTTTTTCAAGAAATAGAGAGATGTATAATGTCCATTTACTCAGCTTATTTTTATTGATGTTTTTATGTGATCTTGTTCCATAGAAAATGATGAAAGACAACAACTTGGTGCGCCACCTGGATGCCTGTGAGACTATGGGTAATGCTACAGCGATTTGCTCAGACAAAACTGGTACCCTTACAACCAATCGTATGACTGTTGTTCAGTCCTATGTTTGCAGTGAAGACCATAAGACAACTCCAAAATATGAATCACTACCACATCACGTTGCAGAATTGCTGATTCATGCAATTAGTATAAATTCTGCTTATACATCCCGTGTTTTACCAGGAGATAACCCTGGAGATCTTCCTAAACAGGTTTGCAGCTGAGTTGAATAAATGTTTTATAATGGAAGCCATTTCCACAAGAGTAGAATTTTGGAAGTGTTTTACCATTAAGTAATCTGAGATTTGTGAATATGACCTTAGTCTTTGACAGAAATAATGATGACGTATTGGACATACTCTGCCTTCTGTAGTATTGAAAATTACATAATGGTATAAATATTTATTTAGGAGGCTCAGTATTGTACTTCTGATTTAACAGGTTGGTAACAAAACAGAGTGCTCCTTATTAGGATTTGTTTTGGATCTTGGTAAGAGTTATCAGGCCATCCGTGATGAGGTATCAGAAGAAAGCTTCCACCGTGTGTATACCTTCAATTCAGCAAGAAAATCCATGTCAACAGTGATACCTCGAGACGGAGGTTACCGTATCTTCACAAAAGGTGCCTCAGAAATTGTCATGAAAAAGTAAGTTTTTCCAATGGCAGATTTTTACAAATGATTTCCATTGTTTCCCTTGAAAATTTCAGCCAGCTTTTTGAATTTATAAGTTTCCAGTGACAGATATCTTACCTTTGTTTTCTTAAAAGTTTTAGCGTGCTATATGAACATATAAGTAATATTTGATATGCCACAAGTTGTTATATTTAGTACTACAGTGCCTTGCAATTTTAGTATTTCTATGAAAAGACTAATAGATATTGATATTCACTCATCATTTTCACATTTGATGATGATTTTTATTGATCTCAGTCTTTTCGCAATGAAACTTGGTGAATATGGAAATTTATAACTCATGAACAGTTTTTGATTATCTACTTAAACTTTTTTGTCAAATTTTGACCAACTGGAGCTGGAGCTTGTGTCTTGCTGAAAGGAGAAACTTGGAAAAATTTGTTTCAACTGAATTTATGGAAATTGTCAGTGAATCTGCATATTTTTTCATGTTTTAAAACTATACACTCCTTTATCTGTACATCATTATGCACATATCCATGTGTCCAAGATTACAGTTCATTTTTTAGTGTTCTGACACCATAAGCTATTTGTGCAACATCATACATAGCAAGCAACAGCCATTGTCACAGATAGTCAATTATTAGCAAGCATCTAGGGAGGGTGGCAAGATGATGTTCATTTTTTATAGTGCAAGTTTGCTTGGGTACTTAAGCTGCCAATCAGTAAGCCTATACTGTATTCTCATATTCACCATGAATGGTGATTGATTTCATGAAGTGCCTTCAGCCACCTTAACAGCCAGGATATATACCATAAGAATTCCCCATTACAGGCCACTTAACAATACTTTGAAAGATATTCTGCATTAGTGCTGTTGCTTAGAGTGCAATAAATGGTTATTAGCCTACTTGGGGAGCAGACTGTTCAACATTGTTAATCTTCACTCCTTGGTGCATAAACTCTTGTAATGTTTTCTTTCTGTAAAGTATAGTCCATGCAAGATTTTCAAAATGTTTAGTTCTCTTTTTTGACATTTTATAGGTAAAAACTTTTACAGGCATTCTCAGCTGCTCCATCCAGTTTCATCATGTACCTGTTAACAGTTCACCACAGGCATCAGTGATGCTGATGCTTCTGAAAAATGACGTTTTTCAAGTAAAAGGAAAAACAATATCTCTCATATAATGGGAAAACACATCATATAAGAATAAAACAACAACAGAGAAACAAGTGAGATAATCCATAACTTACCCCTGGAAAAATAAAATCCTCCTGTAAAAACATACTGCTGAGATATTGCTAGGTGCTACTCAGCCTAGTATCAGCATGTCGCAGGTGTCACCACCTCATTTTGATGTTGTGGTGCACACAGTTTTTCTTATCATCAAGAGAATTTTTTTTTTATACATATTCACCATTTTCCTACATTAGCAAGGTAGCATCAAGAACAGAGGACTGTGCCTAAGAGGGAAAAATCCTCACTTGGCTCCTTTATCTGTTTCTTCTTTTGGAAAAGTAAAACCTGGAGGGGAGGAGTTTCAGTCCCCCGCTCACACCCCGTTTAGTCGCCTTCTGTGACACACAGGAATATGTGAGAAATATTCTTTCTCCCCTATCCATAGGGATAATCTAGATTATTTATATCATCAAATAGATTAGCATCTAGATTGCTAGAGTCCTCAGTGCTATGGAGTTTATACCCCTTGCTGTCATCTTCACATAGCAGGCTAATGTAATATCCTCCCAGTGTCATAGCTGAAAGGTAACTGAAGAAATTTTATATAGTTGATGTATAAAGAGGCTCTAGGCACCTCACACCAAAACCGTAGATTAGATGAAATTCATTTGTTGGCGCAAAAGCACAGTAGCAGTATTGTAACCAATGAGGTTAGAAGATGCTGCTACTGCAGTAGAGGGCTCAACATTTGGGAAAAGTTTGAACTCACTTCCTTCCAATGATGACCTCATTAATAAACCCTTAGGGAAGAACTAAAGGGGAAGCGTTGCTGAACTCCCTCAGGGCAAGTTTTAAAATGGATGCCTAAGATGTACTGAAATTTTAGTTTTTTGGTCAATCTGAGAGCCCTACTGTGTCTGGGGAACACTTTCAAGGGTGAGGCACTAAAAGCTTGGAAGCATCCCATGTGTCTACCATTTATGCCGAGGATTAAAAGGGACGGGCAGTTTGATTGTTGGCTCAGAAGGTTAATGGGATGACTGATGAGAGTAAAAGGAGGGAGCTTGTGGAGAAATTTAAAGTTATAGTTTGGATGTCCTGGGGATTGTGGAAACCCATATTCCTAAGCAGGGTGTATGGAGTGATAATGCAAATGATGAATGCAAGTTGTGGGAGGGCATGGAAGGAGTGGTATAGACAGGAATGATTGTAGATTATCTAGGAAGAGGGAAAGAAGGATGTTTATTTGTGCTGTCACTGAGAGTATGGGAGGGTGTTACAGAGTGAATCAAGAATAATGTGCATGAAAAGAAAGATTGGAATTGTGAAGTATGCATGGGTGTCTGTATAAGTGCTTTTCAATATGAAGACTGTGCAAGCAAGGTAAGGATGAAATAAAATGTTTCAGGAGAAATTTGATTGACTGTATAAATGGGTTTGAAAAGGAGTGAAATACGGTTGTAGTTGGTGATATGAATGCAAAGGTGGGATGTGATAGTTAGCAAGATAGTAAATGTGGAGAGCATGGAATAAATGAGAATGGAAATTGTCTTGCGGATGGCTGTGCTGAGAGGGGTTTATTCCTTTTAAAAAACTTTTTTCAGCAGAAGGTGATCCACAGATATACATGGATAAGAAAAAAAGAAAAGAAAAGAACAAATGGGTTTGATTATGTGGCAGTGAATGACAGGTTGAGAAAGGCTGTGCCGGATGTTTTCTTTGTGAGAGGATTCTTTGGAAATTGTGACTTCTGCAGTTCTTGTGGAGGTGAAGATCAGGGAGAAGTGGAGGTATGGTATATGGAAGAATAAAGATGTAAAAATGTTGGCAAGCAAGAAGATGAATTGGAAAGAATACAAGGAGTATGAAAGAATGTAAACAGAAAGTTTAGATGAAAGAGCTGCAAATGTAGGGTTACAGTTTAAAATCTTTGGAGAAAATTTTTAAAAGGTTGTAGAATTAGTCGTTGGATACAAGGTTGTAAGTTTCATGAATAAAAGGAGAAATGCCTGAGGGATGGATGAAATTAGAAATGTTGAGGAAGAAAAGAATTAGGCATGTTTTTGATTGATCAAAAGGAACGTGCCATTAGAAGTTCAGCAAAAGAGGAAGAAAAAAATATAGAATGTGTAAGCAGATTGCTAGGAAGCAGATAGAGGAAAGCAAAGAAAGAGTGGATGAAGATTTTGGAAGAAAATAGAGGGAAAAGTTTAGGGAAAATAAGAAATTTTACTGGAGGAGGTGAAAAGGGAAAGAGGTGGATGTAAGACTGGAAATGTAATTGTGAAAAGTAAGGAAAGGGAGTTGCTGAGTCAAAAGGAGGAAGAGAAAGGAAGATGGAAGCAGTATTTTGAAAAACTGATGAATCTGGTAGGAGGTGAGGCAACAGTTGTTACATGCATGGATATGGAAGATGGAAGGAAATGGATACAAGTGCAGGGGCCTTCAGCAAGAAGGAAGGTGGAAAGGGCAATAATGAGTTAGGAAAGACACCTGGAGTGGATTGGATTACAACAGAAATGTTGAAGGATGGAGGATAAAGTGTGATAGTATGGAAGCACAAGGTTGTGCCTGAGGATTAGGTGAAAGTTATTATTGTTCCTTGATTCAAAGGAAAAGGTGCGAAGGATGTATGTAGTAATTATAGGGGAACAAGTCTGTTAAGTATACTAGGAAAAGTGTATGCATGAGTGTTGATTGAGTGATGGAAGTGACTGAATGTGGAGTAAGCAAGGGGGTTTAGGAAAGGCAGGGGATGTGTGAATCAGATTTTTGTAGTGAAAATTACTGTGGAAAAGTATCTAGCAAAAGGTAAGAAGCTAATGTGGAAAAGTATCTAGCAAAAGGTAAGAAGCTCTTTGGATCATTTGTGGATTAGGAAAAAGCATATGACAGATTTGAGTGGAATGCTTTATGGATTGTTTTAAGAATTTATAGTGTAATGGGACTACTGTTAGAAGGAGTGAAAGCCTTCTATAGAGGAGCAGATGCATGTGTAAGAGTGGATGGAGAGTTAAACAAAAGTTTCAGTATACATGTGGGTGTGGGGCAGGGCTGTATGATGTCACTGTGGCTTTTTAACATGTATATGGATGGAGTGATAAGAGAGATGAAAGCAGAACTGGGGAAAAGGGATGCGGAGATGGAGTGTGGTGGTGAGGTATGATGGCTGGTGACAAGCCTGTGTGCCGATGATACTTTGTTATTTGCTGAGAGTGAAGAGGAATTGTAGATGGTTGTAAGTGTGTTTTATGTGTAAGCATAGGCAATTCAAGGTAAATGTGAGTAACAGTAAAGTAATGGTGTTGAAAAGGAAAAAGACAAATATAGATTTTGTAAACCCATATAGAGTGAGAAAAGAAAGTGTACTGAACTGTTTTATAGATATGGGGGGAGAAGAAGTGGAAGAGGTGACAGAATTTAAGTATTTGCAAGCTGTCTTAGGTAATTTAGATGATACGAAAGGAGAGATAAGGGAGAGAGCAGTACAGGGTAGAAGAGTCGTTGGATCCTTTAATAGAATAATGAAGGATAGAGGTGTAAGTATGGAGGTGAAGAAAGGATTGGTGGACAGTTTAGGCCTCCCAACCTTGACCTATGCCAAAACATGGACATGGAATGAGTCAGAAAGATCAAGAATCTGGTCAGTAGAAATGATCTATTGGAGAGGAGCATGTGATATAACTAGATGGAATGAAGAAAGAAATGAGAGGATGTATGAGAGATTTGGTTTGGTAAGGAATGCAAGGGGAATGAATTTTGGAATGGTAGAGTGGGTGAAACATAATACTTTAAGGTGGTTTGCACTTGTGGGAAGATTATAATACTTTAAGGTTGTTTGTGCTTGTGGAAAGATTGTAAGACGGAGTGTATATGGAGAACTTTTGATAGTACGATCAAAGGGGTTGATGTGAGAGGAAAACCACCTGTAACGTGGGGAAATAGAAGGGAAAAATCTTGGAGGGAGATATGGTGGAAGACTGCATGGAATGGTGTTTATGAGGGAGGCATGTCCGGATAGGGATAAGTTCCCTCGAACTCCCATCAAGAGGGTGGCCATGACAAAAGAGTCTCCATTTATCCCTGCCCTACAAACCTGTCCTTATACACCTCCCTTGCATACTTTTTTTTCATTACTTGCATAGTGTGGTAGTGCCTGAACAGTATGAAAAATGGTTTCATTTGCTCACATCCACTCTGTAGTTGTCATGTATAAGTCTCCCAAACCAAGGCTCTACCCATTAACAGCACTTTTTTACCTTTATAACATGTCACTCCAATTCACTTTACCCCATTTATTTCTTTGATTTTTGGCCACATTTTCACTAAAACTCATAAGTGATTTGTTTTATCTTCACAAACTCAATAATGTTTTATGCATGTCTGTATCGCATTACCGAGTTTTCAATGTTTTGCTATATTCAAGTAGCACAAGTCTTAAATGTCTGAGACCAAGAGGTTTCACATCTTGATAATTTTGGAAAGTTGTTATATGTGTTTGAGGAACCTATATGATAAACTGTCGATTTTTTGATAAACTACAAATTGTCATTTGTAAGCAAGTCTGGAAATAAACTTATTTCATAATTCTCCCACTCCCACTTTTTTATGTTCACAAATTGGCATAGAGTAATATCTCCTTGTGCTTTCTGTGTGCTGTAATTGTCATCTGCTGAACAGCAGGTAGATAAGAAATATTTAATGGACAGTGTAAAGTGCCGTCCGCCCCACCATGTACTGCGAGTCACTCAGATGGTTGCTAGATTACCCCATTTTTTTCTTTATTTATGTTAATAATGTATATATAAAACAAAGTGTTTAATAATTATGGGGAAGAACAATGAAATATCATTAGCTACATTTAGCAGCAGCAGTGTACAAAACACACACTCCTTTACCATGCATGATGCCATTAAGTAAACTTTCTGGTACAGTTAAAAAACTGCATTGCACTGTTAATATGCTGGTTTTAGTAAAAAAGCAATTGTAAAACAGTAGTGATAAAACATAAAAATCAGATAGAATGGCAAGGCAGAGAGTTGAGGAAGTTAAGGAAGTGGTGATTGGTGTTCCTACTTCCATCCCTCTAAATGCACTTCTGCAAAATGCCTTACACATAATGCCACTAAGTTTATTTATGGTATGATTGAATAACTGCTTTGCTGGATTATGAGCCACACCGTAGTTGTTTTGTGATGATAAGAAAACATTTGAAAAGTAAGGAATTTGTGTCAAGTGCCATACAAGATGTAGGGAGGCTAGCAACAATGGTGGTGAGTGAGGCTTTATCTTCCCTGATACACTAAATCATTGTACAGCCTGGAGGTGCTTACCCTTGGTTGACTCTGTGATTCAACTGAATGGTTGCTATGCACTGTTACTCTTCTGTCTTCAGCTGCACAGTGAGTGTGACATGGTACTAATTAAGCACTTAAAAGATAAAAGGGAAATTCATATTAAGTGAGATGGAGAAGGAGGTGGGTTTGATGAGAATGATGGTCTTCATTATGTTCAGCTGGCAGACTCTCAATATACAGTGGCTTATTGGGATGAGTTTATGGTAAAAGAAATGTTTCTACATGTTTTGGCAGTGCATTTATTGATCATTCTGCAGTGTTTTTCATTTTCAGAGTTCACAAGTTCTTTAATAGTATCACTGTAATAAGTGTCAGATTGACTGTAAAATGGGTCTTGAACATGAGTGATAGCAGAGGTACAAGAAAAGCTGTAAATCAGTTTAGATGGAAAATGGAAAGTTAAAATTATTCATAAAGAGGAAAATCCCTCATTTCAAAAATGTTAGTTGCTACATCTAGAATGGGAATAGTAGTGATGTAAAAGGCAGAGTTAAAGACAGTACTCAGGTTTATATACCTTTAAATGCTATTAATGTTATAGTAACAATTAATTATAAAAGATTAAAATGGATTGAGTGCTGCTGTGAATACTCTTTCTTTGATATAAACTGAATATAGAATATAATATTAATGTCAGGAATAATAGAGAAAGGTGATGATGGTGATGCCAAAGATTTTCTGTGATGTAGTGATTCTGAGGGTAATGAACAAGCATTAGATATGGAATAAGTATTACTTCAAAGGAAATAGGACATAGTCATTGAAACCGTGATGGGCACTGGTTATTGCAAATGCATCAAAACACAACTTATAAATATTTCATAACTTGAAGACAATTCTTAATTTATCATTATCTTATCCCTTTCACTGCTCCTTGTGTCATGTGTGTTATGAAGCTGTTGTTGTATGCATCACATAATGCTCTATGCATAATCTATTGGCTCATGCCATAATTTAAAATCTGAACAGATGTTATCTGTACCAGTTACCTGCAGATGTCACTGTCACTCTACAGCCACAGCTGGAAAAATATTATGCATTTCAGTTATCCACAGTTCATCAAAGGGAGTGCTTATACATTTAAATAGGGGAAAGAAGAGGAGCATCCAAGCAGCCAGCCTAGGCCCTCCCTGTACACTCATACCATCATTGTATAAAGTATACCATTCTTTGGTATATTTACTTTTATAAAGTTCATTAAATACATTCTGTATGGAAAAGAGAGCTTTAGATTTTTCCATTTCACAGTTAATAGATTGATAGACAAAACCAGAAATCAGTTGATGTAGTTTCATATTGGAAGTGTTAAGCCAATCTAAAATGTGTAAAATTTAACATAATTCAAAAGTGATGGGACTTGCTTCATCTATAGTGTGAACAATAGTGGTATAAAGACAATAAAACCCAGTCCTCAGGTCTACATCTTTTACCTTTTCCCTGTACTGTTCCCCTCCTTATGATTCTTTGATAGGCTGCTCAGATCATCATATGAAGAAGTAATGATTCTTGCCCTCATTTGAATCCCAGCTGATGTTTGGTTTCACCAATTATTCATAGATATCACTTGCATTCTCCCACCATACTTGAAAAAATATCAAGTGTCTCAGACATCTATAGATGTCATAAAAGGTACATGTATGTTGACCTGGTGTGCTGACACTTCAATACATTTTTGGTATTAATAAACGATGTAATTGTTATGAGACAAAAAGATATTATGAGTTTTGTTTAAGTTATAACTTTACACTGGGATTCTATTATATTAATTTAAACTGTGTACTTGTGAACTCATGTAGATGACAATCACTCCATGCTAAGCATTTTCAGGTGATCATTAAAGAATTATGTGTCTAACATCTCGTGCTTAGTTACATAGCTCCCATTCTCTCTCCTCAGATAAAACACAAAATAATGAGAATTTTTATGAGTTTAAGAATGAAAAATGTTACTATAATATTATTGTTGATATATTTTTGGTGATAAAATTCTCTTTTCATTGTTTTTATAGTAACTGCTCAGGAGATCTTTCTTGAAAGGGTCCTAGAGTTAATCTGGGACCCTTTTACAGGGGCACCTGCAGCTCCAAGGCTGCTCTTCTTCCAGTAGTCCAGTAGCAGGGATTTGAAGGACTCCTTTGGTTAGGGAAGTTCTTTGTTGAGACTGTACTCTGTTTTTTTTTTTTTGATAGACAATGATACAATATTGCTGAAGTTACTTTTCACTCATGGTGTAATCACAAGCAGGCAGAGTCCAGTAACACCATGTATTATTTTGCTCATGTAAATCGAAGTTTTTTGTGTGTAAATGGTTTGTAAATAATTCATATGTGTGCAGTATGTTTAGAGTGCATATAGTAAAATCTTGCCAGGAAAGGTAGTAGTTGGTAGGTGGCTGCTGTTCAGGGAGGTATATTACCGGTACTACCTGTCTGGGTATCAGAAGGATTAGTGGTGGTTGTGTAATTAGCCAGTACTTCAGTGCTTGTCAAGTTGCACTCCTCTGACCCAGGTTGCTGTGGACTGTTGGCATTCTGTCCACAAGCGTACAATCTCTCCATATTGCAGATAACACTTGCCTATACTTAATTCACACACAACTCATTCTTCATAACTAGATTTTTTTTATGGTGAGCACTATGCACTAGCCCTGCCTCTTGGCAAAATGGCAGGAGCATCAAATAGAAGTAGTAGGTAGGAACATTAGAGAGCAGCATTATGTGCAAGTAGTAGGTGGGTGCATTAAGTAAAAGTAATAGGTTAAACCATTTGGTAGATATGTTAAGTAGTAGTAGTTGTTATGAACTTTAGGAAGGAGCCTCTAAAAACATTGCGCTAGAGTTGCTCTCTGCCAATGGCCTGTTAAGGGTGAGGCACTAAAGCCTAAAACGAGGCATTAGAGTTACCAGTTAAAGAAACTCTTTTGCTGTGGCCTCTCCCTGGAGGGACTTCCTAAAGGGAACAGGCATCAGATATATAAATAGATTGATAGATAGAAAGAAAACATGAAGTGTGTATTGTGCTTAAGTGTATATTTATTTTTAAAATGATAGCCTGTCTGAACCACAATTATCATACACAGTTCCCTTTCCTGCCTCTGTAGGGTCCTTTCAAGACCCTACCACACATAAATATAAGAAAGTACAATTGACACCCTATTAACCAGCGCCCTCGGGATCTTGACGGTGCTGATTCAACGAATTTTTCATATATAAGAGTGATTAGAAGCTGACTGTTGCAAAATACTTGAAAACTGTTTAGTATATTGTGTTTGAAACAGAACAAGAAAATTATTTATGCCTTACATTAAACAATTCAAGGGCACCTTATTGAACATATTAAGTGAATTCCTCAGAAGTCTTGTTATAAGTTAAACTACTTGAAATTAAGCCAACTTTACCGTAGATTTCAGTAAAATGAAATTACGGGAATACATACCTTGGGAATATTTCTGGGTGTGCTTCCACAGTTGTGTTGTTTTGTGTGTTGTTTGAATGAAATAAAGAGTATTATTATTATGTATCAGTGTATACTTAATGATAGGACTTCTTTCTCTATATTATCACATAAGCACAATCACTTTTACATGAAGACTCAAAGAGTGGGAGAGGTACAGGAGGTTTGACAAGCAGTAGTGTTTATTTACAATAAACCCTGATGATTGGAGAGCCAGACACTGCACAATTGCTACAACAATTGCATTCATAGGTAATTTATAGAATAAAATATTTTAATGTAATTTTTATGACAGGAAGTGAATTTTTATGTATCTATGAATTTTATGACCTATGGAAAAGCATGTGGTGTACATTGATATTAACAGTACTGCGTGATATTGTGAAAATTTGGTGCTATCTATCTATCTATCTGTATCTCTGACACCTGTTCCAATTGGAGCTACCTCTAAAGGGGGGGCCCACACCAACGTCTCCATAACTAAAGAACTCCAGTGCTACTTCTTAGCCTTGAGTGCCTCACCCTTAACAATCCACCAGCAGAGGGCAAGTCCAGCACAGTGTTTGCAGAGGCTTCTACCTAATATTTCTAATAATTGGTGCTGTGGCTGTAAAACAGTGTTAGAATTTCAGTATGATGATTTACACCAAAAGATGCAACAGTGTTCATAGTGCACTGTGGCTATAATGAAGGAAAACAAACTGTGTCTTATCATAATTTTGACAGTTTTTAAGTGATCATTATATTAATGATGCATTTGTAATGCATGAATTAGAGAGAAAAAATGGGTTGTGGAAGAGTCTAGAATATACTTAAATTGCAATTGTGTAAAAACAGGTCTGGAATGAGAGGTAAGGAACATCATTCTGTTGTTTCCTGTTATAAGATTTTGGAGGAGGTACCAATTTGTTAACTGTTTATTTATTTCATGAAATATATGATATTGAACGTCTGCTGTGCAGACCATTTTCCAAACCAATGAAGGTGAGAAAATAAATGGTGCTGTTGTTTTGGATTTCATCTGTATGGGGATTGAAAGGTGCCAATGTTTCTGGTTTTTATCCATACAGGGAAAAATTGAATTGTTCTCTTGTTTTGGGTTTTCTGATTAACTAGGTCACAGATTAATGGGAGTTCACTGTGTACTACTTTTTGAGTTTTTTCTCTAATTATAGATATCTGTCCATTAGTATATATATCTGATGCCCATTCTCTTTGGGAACTCCCTCAAGGGGATGGCCATGGCAAAAGAGTCTCCATAACTGGTGAACTCCAGTTTTGCTTCTTAACCTTTAGTGGGGCAAAAGAATATCCATAACTGGTGAACTCCTTTAGTGCCTCACTCTTAACAGGCCTCTGGCTGAGGATAACTCTAGCGCAGTGTTTTCAAAGGCCTCTACCTAATGTTCCTATCAACTACTTTATCCTCATATGTCGTCCCAGTGTTCTTGCCTAATGTTCCAGCCTACTACTTTTACATAACGCTCCCAGGTAATGTTCCTACCAGTTGTTTCTACCTAATGTTTCTACTTATGCTTCTGTCTAAGTTCTTAACCACTACTTCTAACTGTTGTTCCTAATATTTTGGCAAAATGCAATGTTAGCACATAGCGCATATCACAGAAAAATGTAGAGTTACCAAGAATGAGTTGTGTGAGTTAAGTATCATAAAGTGTTATGTGTGACAAGAAGATTGTTTGTGTATGGACAGCATGCTAGCAGTCCACAAGTGGGTGAGGAAGAAAGCAAAGACAGCTACCTGGGTTGAAGGAGTGCAACTTGACAGCTGCTGAAGTACTGGCTTCCTTTGCATCTGTCACTGATCCTTCCTTTAAGTCTCTGGTTGGTGGCTACCTGCCAATTACTGTCCACTTATAGATAATATACATATATCCCATTAAGTTTTTTCTCACTGAGGACTACCATTTCAGATGAATTGTGCTGTTTAAGGATTAAGTGCTATAAAAAAAAAGAGTTGATTACTGTGAAGAAATTATATAAATGGAGGATAGAATAAGCACTAATGCCAAGACAGTAGATGAAAATGGTGAAAAGTACATGACTCTGATTGATACTTTCATGAAAGTGATTCTGAAGGTAATAAACAAGTGACAAGCATTACTTAGATTATTAATATTATTATTGTTATTATTATACTTGATCACCATTTCCTGTGTTAGTGAGGTAGCGCCAGGAAACAGATGAAGAAAGACTCAGCCACTCTCATACACATATATACACATATACGCAAATACATATTTGCCATTTCACATGTTAGCGAGGTAGCATCAAGGACAAAGGACTGAGCCTTAGAGGGAAAATCCTCACTTTGCCACCTTCTCTTTTCCTTCATTTGGAAAAATAAAAACTGGAGACAACCAAGTATGAATATGTACATGTGTATATAAGTACGCGGGAAACAGCGATCAAGTATAATAAATAAATATATACCGGGGTCGACGTGCTGTCAATGGGCTGAACCAGGGCATGTGAAGCGTCCGGGGTAAACCACGGAAAGGT